>JAGXCT010037088.1:24405-67558 GCA_022495035.1 Philopotamus ludificatus | reverse complement strand
TTAACTAATAAAATATCGCGTTGATCTGCTCTACCCGGCAAGTTGCGGTAAGATTGGTAAGCTGCAGTTGGCCATAAATTCTTTGCTTGAATGGGCATTCACCAATCGTCTTCCGTTTAGTGTTGGGAAATGTCAGGAAATGACATTTTCGAGATCTAATGAAATTTCTAACCGTTAATTACACGCTTGGGAACGTAACTCTTCCCAGGCAATCGACAATTAAGTATCTGGAAATTGTTTGACTCTAAATTTACGTTTAATTCACGTGTATACGAAGTATGTAATATAGAGCTTCAAGAATGTTGGGATTTGTGATAAGGTTGCTATACGATACATTGGTTCGGAGTATACTTGAATCATGATCTATGACTATAGCTCTATTTGACGTTTTGAATATTCTCAAACCAGAGAATATCCAGAATAATCTCTTAAGACTACCCTACATAAGTGAGTTTGGTTTTTATCCGAGCTTATACCCCAGAACAGATTCAGAAAAGGTAAATTTATCTGGCAAAGCACTTCTTTAAGCTGTTGGTTGGCGCAGGACATAGCCCCCATGTACTATACGAGTTACCCTTATGAGCGCCACCTCAATAGAATCTAGCTCATTACTGTGGGCTTTTTCTTCCGTCATACGTGAGGACAGGTGCTCTTGGAAACTATTCGAGTAGCCTGAGCAATCAATTTACTAAACCATTTGGCTGATTACGTACACATTTTCAATGTAAAGTACCGCCCCTGCTTTGATTTCTTATATGAAATTTTATTATATCAGATAACAGAGTAATTATTGACCCTTATACTTTGTGAACATATTTTTTTTTCTTTTATACTATTTGTATACTCATTTATTATGTGTGGTTGGCAAATTGTATCACTTTATTATGCTAACAATGCATTGTCTTTAAATAAATAAATATACATTTTAAGGTAAATATATTATTAACTTAAGGACGAATTATCCAAAATACTCTCGTTAGACTAATAATTTAATACAATATGAAACACTATATATAGAGAGCTTTAGAGATTATTATTTCATATAGATATTAATAACCAAAATGAGCAAAATCGCATTATCTTTTATGGATGTGGACACGCAAGCGTTTCCAATCTTCCCGAGGATTATCACTTCCTAATCAATACGCTATACGCAAAAGGATTATGCGAAGCTCCTGATCTGCAAAAAGAAAAACATGTGCTGGGATAACGAATTGTTTTTCGATGGATATTTTTGTTAAGTCCCCCATTTTCCGCCGTATTAGCGATATGGCGGATAAGCTGCAGTGTAATTAATTACAATTAATGAAGGCTGAAGTTTTAATGGTTCCGTTTTTCCCGTCACGAAAAAAATCATACATTATTCGGAGCTTTCGCTCCTGCCCCTGGGGCTTTCCCGGTATTAATTATAATTTAATATTAAAAATTAACTGGAACAGGGATGTGTCTTTTGCGGGCCTGCCGCAACGAATTCAATTAAAAGTCGTCGTCTTTCTTCATGTTTACCGCAACAACCCGCATTAACCTACTGTGTGAACAGCATTTAATAAAATAATTAATTTTATCTCGCAATTTAATCATAATTAGTGACAATAATGCATTTTTTTTTATTAATATAATTTTTAATTATTAAACAATTTTGAATGTGGATTTATTTTTAATTTTAAAATATACAAATAATTTTATTAGATAATAAAGTTTTTAAAATTATTCCGCAACCAGTGGAATTTGCAGGGCAATAAACTGTAAATCTTCAGTGACAGTATAAACAATGCTTTCTTTCTTCCATTAAATTTTATACGGTGGTAATAAAATCTCTAATTATACATCAGAAAATTTCCTCATTTTTTCATCGGGATAATACAGTTTTTTCACGTCAAATGCACCTTTCTTCAAATCAAATGCACCTTTTATTTAATGCTTTAAAATTGGGCTTCCGTGAATTTTTTTCGATAAATTTATGCGGTGAATCGGAATTTACTAATCTTAGAATTGTTTCAGAAAAAAACGTTTCAATAAGACTTTAATGTCGAAGGAAAACAGTCGCAGAGAAACGTGAAAAAATTGATAAAGCCCCCTCCTGCGAATAATTCATCAAATAAATAATGCAAACATTTATAATTGTTCGTATTTCGAATCGCATAAATTGTATGCAGAGGTAAGACGATTTGTTTTGTCATTTCTTGGTATTTGATCTTTATGAGTAATATAATAAAATGTCGATATTAAAATTTTCGATGGGAAATTTAATATGTTCGTTTGACCTAAATATAAATATATTAATATAATTCTTTTAAAAATGAAATCTAAAGATTTCAATAGAATGAAGCATGATATATTCAAAACTAATATTGTTTTGTGTTTATATGTATATCATCAACAACAACAAAAATACCTGTAATGCTAGTACCATGTCTAAATGATTTCCCGACGGGTTTATTTTATTCATGAAAATATTATGCATTAGTACCGGAAATCGATTTGATACTTTATTATTTAGGATTCAGACTTCGCGTATAAAAGCTGTGATATGAAAGCTCGTTCGATTTCTTTATAAATACGGAAATAATATGACACTTCGTCCGATACTGGATATGATGTTGTTCAGGCCTTGATCCATTTATATATATTTAGCAACTAATCATTTATTATACATATGGAGCTGTCGATGAAAATCAATCACAATAAAATATTGTTTTAACAAGTTTTATCATTTATTATCAGTTCGTCGAGTATGACATTTGTAGAAAAATACTATTATTGATTTTATGAATAAAAAAAATTCATGTATGCATCAATATTTTCAATATACATGAGATTCTAAAAAAAATGTATACACAGTTTGAATGAATATAACTTATAATTATTATTTAAATTGCAAAAAAGTTCTGGTCAATACACTTAAAATACACAGATAAACGATTTGCTATTTCTTTACACCTTTAACAAACCTTCCCAATGCTTTTAGCTTCGATATATTCTCTCTTCTGGTAGCTACAATGTATTATACTCTATCTTAATAATTTAATTATGCCATTTGCATAAAAAGCTTTTTATTAAAAATATACCTGTTTTCACTGCTTCAATACTCTTAATTTTTTATCAGATAAATACTGCTGCATTGATCTAAATAAATGCTAATCCGACAGAGCAAATTTCGTTGAATATGATGGATTCATAATTACATTCCATTCGTATTTCATCAATTTATCCAGAGTAATTTTATCTGTATGAGGCCTCATATTATCGTGTTAAAATTAAAATGTTTTCTCCATTGTATATTCTAGCTATTTTATTATGAATTGCTTTATTTAGTTATTCCAGCTTAACACAACAGAACTGTGCTGTTATTATTTAGCCACATTTAAGGTATTTATTTACAATCCCATTATACAAGCAAAAGAAACCTTTTTCGGTGTTAGTTACATTTTCGGCGTTGCCACTGCGACATTGGTTCGACTCATTTCTCATTTTCTTCCACAAAATTTCGAAGAAATGATGAATTTTTCTCCAATTTTATTAATACTTGACATACTCTAACCCATACAGATTTTTTTCATTGCTTAAATGATGCTGTATTCACAAAAATACTCCTTGACAATTATGTTTATGTAATGTTCTTGCACTCTGGACCAAAGTATTCGACTGTATTTGCTATTTGTAAAATAGATTTGTTCGAATTTGTTTCAATTCTATGACACCTCATTGTTCACAAGGTGTATTTTATAAGTTAAAATTTACAGAATTGTTTGATCTATTTTATTCACTGACGAAAAGTCAATATGTATTTTTTTTGTCTCAGTCCTGCATGAATGAAATAAGGTGTAGAAAATGCATTTTTTAAATCATTGCCTACTACGAGTTGTAGCAATACGAAACAAAACTATAGACCTTGAAAAGATTTTGGGCAAATGTTGCAAGTGTATATAAAACTATTGATATGAAATATTTTAGCGAGTGTGTTTACAATTTGCCGACTAGTTGTTAATTATTTAAGGTTTAAATATATTGCAAAATGAACACTATTTCAGAATTTATTTATTTATTACATTGTTATAATCTTTAGTTTTTTCGTCAGCTGATACTATGCGCATTGATTTTCTGTATCTTTTACAACGTTTTCTCCAAATATTTCTTATCAGTAGGATATTTTATTTTTAACTGATGTCATATCGTAATTGTTATCTTTTATTTATGACGTTGCTCAACATTCGAAGCTATAAAAATAGCTATTGTGGTGGCTCAATATGTTAATTGATAAAAGGGTTATGATTTTTGTTTGTAAAAAACCGCATTTCACCAAATTTTGGCGAATTTGACCCCCTCAACGCATGTTTGACCTCGATACACCCCGTAGGCAATGTGTTAATATGTGCTTTAGATGCCTACCAACCAATAGCAAATGAAATACGTATAAGCAGATTGTGTTGGTTATTTATTCCACACAATGGCAACAATTATAATTTATTATTTTCGTGTTGCGATCTGTCAACAACGGCGCGTCGCCTCAAGGCAGACTTCCGCCCGCAGTTGCAGCGCGAACACGCTCCCGTGTTTCTTCCATGACGACTCTGGAGACTCTTCTCTCGTCTTCCTTTGATACTCTCATAGAAACGGTATAACTATCTAACTGCAGACGGCATCACCGACTTCAAACCGCAGAATGGCATGCCACCGAAGAGCCCCCAGCCGGCCTCTCGTCGGAGATCTCCAGAAAGCGTGATTCCACGCAGATACTCTTGGCATCAGACCGCCATGAGTGTCGTCAATGCCAAAGATCGCCAAGCAGGGAGTACGAGGGGCATATATCAATAATAGTTGTCGAAACATTGTCTTGATTTCAATATACGGTGTAGCAATAATGGGTAAAAATAAATGTGCCATGTGTCTCTAAAATTGTGTTTGAATTTTCATCACCGGCGAGAGTAAAGGCTCGCCGTGGTCCGAGTCGCGGACCCTTATTTTATTTTCCACGTATCACATAACCTTTACAAGATCCACAACCAAAACAACAAATGTGTCAACAACGATGTCAAAAAACAACATTTATGTTGGATACTTCTTACACTTTATGTTAAGGTCCAAAAAATGGTAACCCGTCGCTGCCTCCAATAATGTTAAGGCACCCGAGCTCGCATATCAAAAAGATACACGACCGCTGGCGCCAAAACGTTCGACCGTCTGCTAGTCGACGATCGCTTCGAAGATCGAGATCAAAAGAAAACACGCTTTGTTTTGATAATGATGTTTATTGAAGAATTTGTAGGCGTCGTCAGTTCAATAATAGGTGTGATGAAAAGATCCCAGAGACGAATCTCCGGTACGAAATGATGATAAAGAACCCAGAGACGTATCTCTGGTACCAGAGAAATCACGGAGATGTGATTGACATGACAGCGTGAGCGAATCACCCTGTCGAACTGTCGAAAAGACAACGACCAACTACTGACTGACAAAAACGGAGTTTTTGTAGCAGGTATGAGATATGAAGACTTATTGTCTATGAAAGGGATGCGGACACTCTGATTGGTCCGTCATCTCGGAAGAGGGCGTATTCTATATAGCGAAGCATAAGAACATGAAATGTGACTATTGATTTTATAACATTTACAAGCTTCTTTAGTCCGGTGGTATGAAAGACTAATAATCGCCTACATTAATGCTTTTTACTTCTTATTTTCAAATTCTCATTTGGTTTCACCCTGCTGCGCTATCTACCTTACTCATTCCTACCCTCCGACCTGCTTGGCCATGGCCTATCTTTCAAGCCCTCAATAAGAATTTGCCAGATCAACGTAGAAGTGCTAATTGCTGCAAAATCAGATTACCTCTCCAGATTGACAACGGAACAAAGCATGAATATCACCGTATGGTCCCTGGCGGGTTCCTCATCGCAGGGCCGGTATGCCCTGGGAAGTAAGACCCTAACCTGTTGACTAACTAGTAACCGTTTATGACTTAAAGCATGCTTAGAATTAATCACGTCAAGGTCTGTAGAAACGCATGCTTTAGAATAACCCCGTAGAGGAATCTAGAAACAATTCTTTGTATCTCTGTCACCAGTAATTGGTGTAGAGATGCGACTATCCCGGGCTAGGTTGGCCCGGCTTACCCGATAGCTCCTTAAGCCGTTTCCTATCACATTACCGCTTCCTACAAACTCGCTCTGTCCTCTAGTTCCCAGGCCGTAGCGGCAACGAGGAAACTCGTTCGGATGGAATCAATGCCGCACCCGGTGGCTGTTTTAGACTATCGCTAGGCGTGCAATGTTGGCCTGTCGGCCCAAAGAGGGGCCTGCCCCCCCGTAAGGCTAATGGGTCAACCTGCACATGGATTACGTAGCCAACTAATGTTGTTCTTGAACTCCTACAATGACGAGCACGCGAAGATTGGCTAAGTAAAAACCATACAAAATCATCATCATCAAGAGTCAATAAAATTTTAGATGGCCTATTTTAAAGCATTTTTGGTGGTATTTCAAGTGGTAGTCGGTAGGGACAAGTTATTTTGACCATTGTGGATGATAGAGAATGCAATTCCAACTGCAACTCTTTTAGTTTTGTCACTGTCATCTAACGTTGGCGTGCAATAGAATAGGAGTAGACCGGTTGATCAATCTAAGCTGCTTTTCTGCAAGGTTTCAGACTAGTTGTTCTAATTGCTTGCAGTATACTTGCTAGAATTGATGAACTTATCTTATCCTTTTCCTTTTAACGACTGTGTTGAATATGATTATTGTAATGGATCCATTTTTTATCACACGTTACAACTCAATTAAAAAAATAATCCTTTTTTAACGAGAAATCAACATCATTCAAGTCTGTTTCATCATTCATTGTTTGCTTTTCCAAGCCAAACATCGACGATAATTCATGTGCACTTTGAGATAAATGTATCTCGACGGTGTCTTCAGTACGTCATTATCTAGTTTTCATTCTGAAGGATCATGTGGTTCTTCAGTGAGGTCAAAGTTATAAGAACAAAATATCGCAAACCAATTTTATACTTTCTTCTGGGTAAAATAGGTATATTAGAGCAAAAATACACCATTAATGTTTCGAGCTGTCTGCGATGCAGTATTTCCACGTAAGAACTCATATTTCATTATTGTACGAATTTCCGGCTTTTCCATCTTTTCCAACAAAAAATATAGGAATATTTTGCTTTAAAACATAACAAAATAGTATTCCAACGTGAAATAAGAGACTGTTAAATAATGACCATATGCTTCACAACAAATTTTATACTAGTGTTTTATGCAATTAATTTTTCAGATTTACAAAATAGCTGCATCATGTAATAAATATTGGATATTAATAAAACGATTCAATATCGTCGAAT
The DNA here is from genome assembly GCA_022495035.1 of Philopotamus ludificatus. NCBI lineage: Eukaryota > Metazoa > Arthropoda > Insecta > Trichoptera > Philopotamidae > Philopotamus > Philopotamus ludificatus. The sequence goes on along the minus strand of JAGXCT010037088.1, from coordinate 60,217 downwards.
TGCAGAATGGTTCCAGGCCCGATTTGTATAGTATGTAAACAACGTTATTGTGTTTCGGAGTATCCCACCGAATAAATTAGTCATAAATTTGCCAATATATATTTTTTTCACAGACTGGTAAAAACAGTTTAGCAATATATTGGTTTTCATATATTGTATATATATACAACACCTGTTCCCTGATTTGCTGTCCAAAAAATAAAATCAGAAAAATCGATATGTGTTTTCCAAAAAAATAAAAAAACACGTATACATTGACAATGGGTACAAATTCAGAGCTATTTTCAAGCACCAATAAAATATTTGGGTCTTGACGAGGGCAGAGCGGACAGAAAATCTGTTTTAGTTGTGAGGTTTTCCAGATGAAATTCTGCTCGAAAATCGTACAGAATATATTTTTACATGGATATTATTATTTATATATTAAATTATTAATACATTTATTAAATTATTATCACAAATATACATAATATACGTGTATTATATAATAATAAGTTATTTATGCCCGAAAATTTCGGATTAATATCCTATTAATAATTATCTGACACAACATCGCTGAAAACGTATCAATCAACATTGTTCAAGTTGACGCCAAAGAAGAAATTGATAATAGTAGAATGTTTAGAAATGCGGAAGATGCTGTGGCCGGGGGGAGAGCGCCAATTACCTACGAGTAATCCAATACAGTGCCGAGGCTGAGTAGATTTGAGCCACGAATATTGTACCTCAGCACACTTTGGGGTACAATATTCGGTGGCTATGACCAGTATGCTGGTTATTTACAACCGGTAAACAAAGCTGTGTATATTCTCCCGAATATATCAAACAGCTTACAAAGATTATTTGCGATGAGCCTCCCGTATCATATCCTATCTCATGTGTGTTATCCTGTCACATTACCGGCATCAGCAAATTTATTCCTATATTTTTACTAAACATTTAGAAATTTCAATGTATAAATATTATATTTTTATAAAATTAAATGGCAGAAGACAATGAATGTCGGTAAAAGTGGTTCTAATACGATTGCTATATATTAAACAAACTGGGTCATTCGAGGGGATTGATTGATCTCCAGAGAATAAAATTACCCCACATAACATTAAATAAAACTGTTTTTTTAATCGTGATCTTTATACATGGGAATTTTTATAAATAGGTTCTAAATAACTCTGTTAGCCTTCGGCTCCTGGACGAATTTAAGACAACTTATATTATCCAATTAAAAATGTTTTTTTTTTGTGAACTTTTGAATAGCCATGAAGCCGAAATTTGTCATTTTGATACGAGAGAAAATATTTTATTACCTCAAAAAATCTTATGAAAAAGTTTTTGTTAATTATAACTAAGAAAATTAAAAATGAATTATTTTTAACGTATATTTTATAAAAATAGTCACTATTTTACAATACTTAACATAAATAATTCATTGTCTCTAATAAATCTAACACACGTACCTTGTATAACACTGTCGATAAATTGTAGCATATACGTGTACGGTTTAAAAAAATAATTAATTAAAATATCTGATTCATCTAAACATTTAAATGTATTTATATTCGATGAATGATATTGATCTACAATAGATGAAAATTGAACAGTCCTACAAAATTTTGTAGAAATTGTTACTGCATCTGTCAAAGTAATCCAACAATCCACTTTAAATGCTTGCTGAAAAAAATAATCACTGAAAAATATGTTGTAACAACAGATGATGAATACAAAAAGACAAATACTATTTGTCGTGGTATTGGTTGAGAAGGATTTGACGACCTTGATATTCATGATATCGAAGAAATATTGAAGGAACGACCTTTTAATAAATTAGTAGTAAGTAGTCGAAATGTTATTCTAATCTAACAGGATTAGTCGCGCAAAAAACAGGTACAGAGAAGCAGCTTAATGTTTCATACTAAAACAATAAATGTAAATTCGGAATGAGCTTTTTATAAAAAAAATATTCTATAATGGAAGGAAAATTGAAGTTAAAGAGGGAATTATAAAAGTATTTGCCTCCTCATCATAAAATACGGAAAGATTTACTCGCTAAAAGCCGACAAACGCTTCTTAAGGATTTTTTAAAGGTTACATCCAAAAATATTTACGAGTCATAAATATGGTTTTATGGTGAAGTGTTGATAAATAATTTATATTATTATCTTAAGTATTTTAAGTAAATACATCAACATATTATTTTTATATTGTTTTATGATGATAAATACAATGGTTTATTTATAATAATTTAACTAATATCAACTATAAAATTATTAAAAAAATAAGAAAAATTGTCATCTCATTAGACACTGTTCGAATCTGACACAGTTCAACGACAAGAACAATTAAAAAGTGGCGATATTATTTAAATATGCAGTCCGAAAAATCATAAAATGCAATTTTCTTGTTTTTGTAAATTTTATTTTTTGTTCATGTTCCATTTATGAAAAAACTGACTAGATTTGAAATTTATAAAACTGTTTATTCCTGAAGATATGTTCCATTGCCCTGAAGAAAAACTTCCCTATTTAGTTCCTGAATGTTATCACGAGTCTTTCTTGCCACATTCATGATGAAAAATAAGCATCACACATATTAATATAACTATTCTATTTATTTTCTGATGCGTTTTAAACGTTTTTCATGAATATAATGTGATTTAATGATTTAGGATACCGTTATCAAAATTTTAAGGTCCTCCAGAGTTTCGTGTAATCCATTTTGCTTGATTTATTTTTTTGATATTATAATTAACAACTTTTAACTATGTAAACTTTTACTATTATTGATTTTAGTAGCTTTAGTGGCATCAAAACCTTTGCAATATCTACCGCGAGTTATCTTTGATATTTCATTTCTAACCATGAAATAAAACACATGGTTTTTTATACAATAAACAATAAAAATAAAAGGAAAGGAAAATTAAAAACAAATGTTAATAATTATATATAAATAAATAAATGTAAAGTGTTATATAAGCAAATAACTATTATTGTTAGTAGCTTTTATATTTTATAGGTAAAAAAAAAAAAAAAAAAAGCTTGCTAAGAAGTTGATGATTTTTTAAACTGTTTAATGCTAACGATGATTGTTTTAAAACGAAAAACAAGGGGTCTGAGTTGAATTATTTATGCTATCCACATTTTTTATAGTCGGAAGTAAAACTGTTTTAGGTAGGGGAATTCTATGGAAGGATTTTGAGTATTTAAAGTCAAGGTAAGAGGGGTTTATATTTGTATATTTATGGAGATTATCGTAGAAAGGGGTGGATACAAATAATGATTAAAGTTTAAAAAAACGTTGATAATTCAAAAAAACGTCTATATAATTCTATTAAAGAAAGCTTAGACGATTTAAAAAAATAAATCCTCTCAGTTAACCCTATGGCTTACGGTAAAAATTGCAGAATGCGTTGGATTAGTACAGAGAAGGTTATACTCCATTGCAAGTCGATAGCAAGATTTTTTTTAAAATTATGTATCACATAATTAATAAGTAATTAATTGTTTATTTAAAAAAGGTCAGAATTTTTGACAGAACCCTTCCAGGTATGTTTCACATATAACAGGTTAATTGTGATTTTTAGCTTATATATGACAATTAAAATATTATCCAATATGAATTCGTTCGATTAATTGTTATTTTTAAATCAATATAAGCTATTATGATTTTTATCTAAAATTATTTAAAATATTCCACTACAAATTTCAATCGTTATCAAAAATTTAAAACTATTTATAAAAAATGCAACGTATGCTGAAACTGAGTGACGATTTAATATTCACCATTGACATACATCCAACACATACATTTTAAACGAATAATAAAGAATGACATGTGTCGTTGTGTCAATTTAAAATGTCATAGTTACCGGCTTGCAGCTTTGTAATTGTAAACTATAAGTTTATTTTTATTTTATTTTAAACATCACAAATTTAATCATTCATGTTATATATGACAATATCGTAAATTATATATTTAAATGTTGTTCGATACTCCTGACTAATTAAATGGTTAACATAAACAACTTTGTTGGCAAAACAAATTTATTTATAACATGAAAAATACTTGTTCAAACTAATTATCCTGCGTACATTACGAACGTAATGAAAAAAAAGCTTCAAAAGAGCTTTGTAACGTAAATATATAAATCAAAGCTCATTTTGAAGATAGAAGGGCGAAAAAGATTTACTTGATTTTTCAAAAGACATGTGATTTGTGATAAACAATTTGGACTTCCAACAAACATATATTTATATAAGTGAAGAAAAATAATATTATACCATTTGATTCATTCAATGCGAATTCTTTTTAAATTCAAATATCATAGATTATTATGTTATGCCCATGTTGAAACACAGATATATTCCAGAGATAATATTCGGACCAAACCTATATACATTACTCAACATCAGTTATCATAATAATGTTCTGAATAATGATATTGTACAGACGATTCCAAAATATTCAAATGAAATACTTCAATAAACAAACAAAAAATTATAAAAGGTGAGAGATGTGTATTGATTTAAATTATTTACAAGCAATAATAATTTATGATATCTTCAATACTTTATTTTTTTTATATAAATATAATTATTCTCCAGATTAAACTTTCTTTAGAAATCTGACTATGTGATAAAGCATTTTTAAATATAACACAATTTAATGGGTGCTGGTTCTATTTAATGCGTTCTATTAAATTTAACATATACACATTACGCGGGCGCTCGGCGATCATAAAATTTATTCAAACCGACAGCATTATGCAAACTATTACTGATCAAATTCTCTGCTGAACAATACCAAGATCCAAAAATAAATATCTTATAATAATGAATTCATCCACTACTGGAAAAAAATAATACAATAGACAATATCAATTACTATGATGGCGAAATTATGCATATTTTATTGGGACTTATATTAGATAGCTCTTAAAATCTCGTTTCTGTTTAACCTTTAAATAATTATGACTGAAAGAACAGTTAAATTTAAAGTGGAAGTGCAAACGAATAAAATGTTTAATGGATACAATAAAATATTCTAGAATATCAAAGACGAGGTAAGATATGTACGTGTTGTTGGTAATTAAGATGATTTCTTTATAACAGAGTTATGTGATTATTTCTTATGAATTCCAAAGAACATGAGAAAAACGTCAATTAGTTGTGTCTGAAGTTTAAAACCACTAGATCTTTATTCTAAACCGACAAGTTATTTTAAAAACGGCAATAGAAAAGCTATCAAATCGATAGATAAACAAATAAAATGCTTAAAGCTATCAACAATATCTTAAGAAAAATAATTCAAGAAAGAATGCGGATAAAATAATTCATAAAAGCTTATACCATCTCAATATTCATGCGTAATTTAAGACATTTTTGGAAACAATGAGTACAATCTAATTTATTTTTTAATTTGGTAGACATCTACCGGATACATAGATAAATATGATAAAATGGTTTGAAAATTGAATAATTGTTTATTTAGGGTACCGAAAATAAAACCATTATTTGTTTATTCAAACTAAAAACTCATTGTATTATGCCTGTTATTTAGAAATATAATTACAATCAATATATATCACAACTTGTCACCTCTTTGTCAATCAATGTCTAAACTCTTTTTTAATAAAGTATGAAGCTGATTCACAATTAACATAAATATGATAAATACATTTTTACACATACGATAGAATTGCTCATACGCATACGGTTTACCTGATGCCATTATTTATTTAAATAATCCATTTTTAATATATATGCACAGAGTCATAAGCATTGTGGATAAAAGTAAAAGATATTACTAGAAGTTCTGTCTTAGACATTTCACCCTCAACAATAAAATTAAATTACACAGAAAATAATGTTTAGTAACAATACAGGAAAAATACAGTTGTATATACTCTAATAAAAGAGGAGAAAATAATGGTTTTCTTTGAGGCATGGTTAATAAATAATAATACAATATTATATTTTAATTATAATATTTATAAATCTACAATGAGCTCAAATGTGTCAAATGTGATTGAATAAAAGCAATATTTTTGACAATAATTATCATTATGAGCTATAAATACGTTCAATAATAACTTAATACTATTGTAATTTTTTCAGATATCTATTATGTCATTAAATAGAAATCTATATTTATTTACGTATACAAACAATATATAAATATTTAATGAAACTGGATATTGATAAGGTTTACTTTAGTCTAGAGAATTGAATTACAGAATATAAAATATCACCGTCATTCATTAGTTAAATCATCGATTGAAATTTATTGATTAAAATCCTGTTTTTACTTTTTTGAAGTACTAACGAAAAACGTAATTAACAGGAAAACATATCATCATCATCATCATCATCATTTGCCCGTCACAAGGCTCTCACTCGCTGAGGGCATGGACCTTACCAAACTCTCGCATGGTAGTCGAGGCCAAAGGAACCTGAGTCTCATACGTGACGTGAGGTCTTTCGTGGCCGTCCATACCACGGGACCGGAGCCAGTCTTGGTATGCGGTAGTTTGCAAAGAGTTTCCCTTGGCTAATAGCCAAGCATTGGACGTACATCTTCTACCATGTTGGTATCGAATTTTACCCTCTCTAGAGGGGGTTTGCCTCGGTATTCGTTTGCTCTCTTCTCTAAGGCGTTATCTGCTTTTAACGAGTCACGAGTGACAATATATGTTTGTTTAAATAAAGCTCTCGATGCTATAAATCGATTACAACGTTTCTTTTTGTGCGTATTTAATGCTAGTCAAATAGCGTTAAAAGCTCTATATATTATATATAAATATCTTAGAATCAGACGAATAGTTTTTATCTATTCTTCATTACAGAGTTATTCGTCAGACAAGTTTCTGTGAAAATGATCGTCCTCACTTTATCATCGTTTTCCACAACTCCGAATGTTTTATTATGTATTTTTCCAAGGCATATTGCGACAAATAAAACATAAATCATCAGTATTTGAAGTATATACTAAAATAAAACGGGACTTATGAAATTTTATGAAGTCGACCCACCGATAACGCTTATTGCTATAGAGCGGCGTATTCAGCAGGCTCTCTTATAGTGCTTCTTTCTACTTCGCCATTTTCTAGAAAATGTCACATTTTACAGGTCATATTTCCTAAATATATAATACATTTCCGCGCAAAATAAAGATCAATGTCCTTTGGTTTACAAAGATTTTTTTAAAAAGCAGCGATTTAGAGGAAACGCTATAGGAGGGTTGACTGTATAGCACGTGCGTGTGAACTAACTAAAAATAGAACAAGGTCATTTAAATATGTGAATGCAAAAATGTTTTGATGTATTAATTTTTTGTTTAATTTACATAAAATGATTATAAAAACACATCTCCAAATTTTGTATGGATGCCTAGTCTTCTATAAGGCAGGTTTCTATAGCGTGCTCTCTATCTCGACGCTATAAAAATGTTAACCGCATTTAATATTTTTCTATTTTAACCCATCCGTCATGACGGTTCGAAATCAACCACGTCGTCCGAAGGGGTCTATCAAAGACCTTCAGCATTTTACGTCAAGAAATTGATGAATTCTTCGTCAATATGTTAAGGTTTTTTTAAAAAAATGGTTATTAACGAAAAAGGATTTACTAACTATTCAATAGGACGCGTAAATAACATGCAAAATCGACGATGTCTCACCTCAGACTGGAGACACGTGTCACCAGTACGTTTCACTCGCCTTTGGCACATCGTACTGGACACGAGCGAGAAAAACATCGCGTCCGTTGCAACATAAGCGAATATTGTTGTTTTTATATTTATTTCGCAATTGCAAACAATAAAGGTTGTTGCTTATTTATAATATGTATTCTTTAGACTTTTTTATACAAATACAAAAAGTTTGTGAGAAGTAGGATTTATATTAAAAAATTGGGATCATAAATAGACCCCAGGTTAAATGCTCGTTTGACATTTTTTAAAAAACGATCAAGGTTTTTAAAAAAAATCTTCATTATTTATATATCTATACAGTTAACACTAAAATCGGGACCATGTAAGTTGGAATAATGTTATTGGGGGTAAAGCCTGGCACGTGTCGAATACACAGACGCTATCCAACGTTTGACTGTATGCACCGCATATAAATGCCCTACGTACGAACCAGCCAAATGAAGGTCGGCCTTGCGTAATCGCTATGGTCGTAATGCAATGGCGTGAATGCGACCGTTCAAGTTGGGGGTTGGCGGCGAATATTTCAACTCAGCGTGTAATTCGGGATAGTGTAATTGGGGGGTCCACTGTATCCGATTTTTTTTCATCTTATTTTTTTATAGTAATCTTCAGAGCGTTGGTAAAAAATTACAATTTTTTAATTTGATTCAGATTTTTTTTTAAATTGCGAATGTCTACCTTCTTCAGTTTGCTTTCGCGGCAAGGAAATAATAAACGAAAATTGACATGATATGAAATAGTTGGCTGAAAAGGGGAAAATATTACATTTCGTTTCGTGCGTTTCAAATGTATACGCATTTTGATGAAATCATATATCACGCCGCACAATATGAGTGCCGAGGGAAAGTCTGAAGAGAAGAAATGTTATTTTTGCGCAACCCGAACGACGTATCTATCTATCTGTCTCGAAGAGTTAATCTGTCAAACGCGAGAGATATCCGCGGCGGGTGCGGCGCGGGGCGGAGCGGAACGAAAGAGGAAAAATGTTGAAAGAAGAAGTGGCGTGGCGCGGGGTCCAGGAGGCGGAGGGAGCCAGGAGGGAGCCAGGAGGGGTCCAGTGTCGGTCGGGCCGCTGTCGGGGTCGGACCTGCCCCCGCCCTGCCCGCGCCCCTCGCGCCCGGGGCCTCGCGACACGTGCTCCGGCCCCCGTCCGCAACAAGTTAAACAACCGACGCATCTTCGACAGCTGACCCGCGGCCGCGACGTCGGATGGCGCCAAACTAATTTTAAACAAGTGAGTGCACAATTTTCCACGGCCGACGGAAACGATTGAAGGCGCGTTTGTTCTGAATATCCTCTTGCGATTTTCCCGGGATTGTATTTATTTCGTGACAAATTTATTCACTGAAGCCGACAGACGTCTCGTGGATATATTGTTTCTATCGCTGGCAAGGGAGCGCATAAGTTATTTATTGCGATTTTCGAGGCGAGAATTTCCTCCGATATAAGAAAGACGTTTTCTTTGCAAAAATATATTACTTTTGAGGCCGGAAATCTTGCCACTCTATTTCGCAACGCGATAACATGTTTTTAAATTGAATGACAAATTGAAAAATTATTTACTTTCATCTAACATCCCTTTGTTTTTGAATATGCATGTAAATATAACAACAACAAAAAAAATCTATATCCCCAGAAAGATTCCAAAGCGCCATTTACCCTTATAAACATTCGATAACGATTATATTTCAGTTGGATTGAAATTTATATTATTTCTTTGTATAATTATTTATTCAACGAAGAATAGTTAGCATTAAATTAATTAATTCTAACGCGCCAAACTACCTAAATAAATCTTTTTATCAAACATGCCGAAGTAATGGGCCTCTTCCTCTTACATACCCCCTGGCCAGTGTTGTAAAGAATTGTCCGAATTCATGGTTTTCGTCGGACAGCTATCCGGCTACTAACTTAGCTCAGTCGCAATTAACTAACAATATTGAAATAATACGCATTTTATCTACGATGTTATTTATTAACGCATTTTATAAACAATTTTCACAATTTTCGGTATGACGTTTAGCTGCTTCATTGATTATGTCTTTATCTCTTCAATATTAGCATACGTCGTCCTTATATATATATATGTATATTTTATTTATCATCTGGAATAGAACGAAGTCCTAAGGGGACATGTTCGATGAATACGGAATTTTTTTTGGCAAAAATTCGTTCCACATTTTCCATTTTCCGCAAGTAAAAATCACCAAGCACACCTAAACACGTGAAACCTTTCCGAGAGTCAACAATAAAGTGAACATCCAATATGGCTACCAATGTCAAGTTACGCCAGGGAAAAGGACACGACTCATACATCCCGCGAAGTATATAAAATATGATTATGATCCAAAGAATAAATGCAAAAAAAATTATAACAATAAAAATGATTTAAATTATTATCAATACGATTCTATTTAATTAAGAAATATATCTAATAAATATTTAAAACGTCTGAAAATTCAGAAATACTATAAAAAATCAAAATGCTAAATATATGTGTATTCATTTTTAAATTATGAGCTGATATGATCATAAAACGCTCTATTTACAATATTCTAGAACTCAATCTAATATTTTTTGGCGTAATCGTCCCATTTTCTCCCTCATATTTTTTTTTATATACATTTGAATCTTTATTACACGATTTTAAATAACACGGTCTACTAAAAAAGGATAATACTATAATTTTCACACGGTTCCCATAAATAACATGTTTTTAATTTCGCGCCTTGTTACGTCCCGGTTTTTATTGGCGTAAATGGACATAATTTTATGTCCCAATGGATAATGATTAATGGGTAAAAAGTAATTCTCGAAGACTTGCAATTTACTGAAAGGATCGAATATCATTTTCGCACTTATGATCCTGATAAATATTATATTCGTTAACATTATATTTGTCCATAATAAAATAAATAACTTATTGAGCTTTCATTATTATCTTTGTTTAAGACATTTTTCTATAAAATAATATTCAACCAATACTTCATTATTCAACATTTCTATGAAACATTATTTGTTTTTTATTGTATTTTTTAACGCAGGTTTACAATCGATATTAGAGTTGTTTTTCAGCTGTTTTTCATTGTTACACGATTTGACTCTGCTGATATTTGCCGAAGGGATTATAATTAAGTCTTGTTCATCCAACATTCGGCTGATTATAACCTAATTAATATCTTAATGCGTAACATTTAAAAAAAATGCACTATTATATATCAAGTTATTGATTAATTCTCTGAATTTTAATAATAATTTCCTTCGAGGTAACTAATAAAGTTTTCCGGATAACTGAAAATGCTAAAATGAAATAATTGTATAATTAAAATTAACGGTATACTCTTACGCTTCCGTAATAGGTTATCGTTCGAATAACGCTTATAATTAAGCTGAAATTTTATAGTCCTTCACTTATATTCCTAAGAATATCGCTTCTAATATTGCTGAACAGATTTGCTGAAATTGAACAAAGATATTGCCAATACGGATGCTTTCCCAATATGAGACAATAAAGTTTCATTGCTTTCAATAAAAACAATATATATATATATTTTTTTATATATATTACATATATTTTATGCAAAATTCAATAAAATCAGAATATTAACATTTGCTAAATGAATATCATAAATGTTTAATTAGTTTAAAAGCTTCAGTGTTTGAGTTGGAATAAAAAGCACGCAATGTTATTTTTTATATAAAAAAATATGTTTTATTGAAATTTATTCAGATTTTCAGTTAAATATAATTCTATTTATTTGAAATGATCTCATGTCGTTGAGTTTGAATAAATAGCCCGTTAGGACTATTTAATTTAACGATTCACGCACTCGACAGACCATAACACCATAAATGCGCCATGGATTGTTTTGCATAGTGAAAATAAAACATCAGGCATCTCTATAAACATTTCACCGTGCCGTGACAAAATAGGTCATATAAAACGAGATTTTTATGAAAAATTCCACGGGATAAGGGATACGGGGAGAGAAATGAATAAGATACGTTGGAAGTTACACTTCATTTTTATGCCTCAGAGGGCTTAGTGCGTCTGGGGCAACCGCAAAATATTAACATCAAAACAAAGTATGTATATTTATTGCATGCAAAAATATAAAACGGCACACGTGGATACGGTCGCGTTATTTTTCTTCTGTATTGGATTTTTCTTTTATTTCACTCAGCCCCGCCGCCGAATCGCGCGTAAATTTTCTTCCGAATCTGAATTTTCGCAAGTAGGCAAAGGCAAACAAAAATAAATTAAATGGCGTCACAAATTGTACGGAAAGAGATTTTATAGCTATACTAAGATGACTTAAGCCAGTGGGACTTCGCCGAAAACCAATTTAAAAGAATACAAATGGCTAAATAATCTCGAAAATGGGAGAACGGACTCAAAATGATTTATCATAAACATGTCGTTTTCGCAATTGTAAACGGTCCCATTATCTAAGTAATTAGAAAATAAACCGATAAATTCGCGTGGCGGAAAAAATAGTATAATTTTTCTTTCTTGCATAGAAATTTGAAGGCTTCCATAAAAATCGTAAAAGCGTTGAGGCAAAAAGGAGAATGTAAATATTCATTTTTATATTCCATCCAGGTCCGTTATTGCTACGGTTTCAGATATACTTTTTTGTACAATAGGACCCTTTCTTTCTTGAAAGCTACCGAATGAAGATGGATCATGCAAAGCGCCAAAAGGATTCGAAATTTTAACAAATATATAATTTTTATATTAAAAATGTATGAAAAACATATTTATATTCATCAATAAACTTAAAATTAATTTATTTATTAAAAACAAATAGTTATGTAAATAATCTTAACAAAAAGCATTAATGTAGCAGAAGAGGAAATTGTGAGAAAATAATCTATTTACGTTACATTACGGTACTTTAATGTATTTAGTCTTCTTTTTTTCGTGTCCATGTCCCTCTTTCTATGCTTTATATATCAGGATAGTTTTTGGATTGCTCTAGTTGCAGGGGGGAGGGAGGGTTTAATGCATTTTTGAGAAAATGCTTAACAGTTTGCACCTCTCCGCACTCGCAGATTCATTTGAGTAGCTCCACATACTCAGCGTTTCCCTTGACCTTGCAATGCCCTTTTGGAGTCTGTTAAATATTTTCATCATTCAGCATAGAGCAGCAATCCTCCTGGTAGTCTTTGCTGGTTAGTGGCCGGATTGCACTCTCTTGAGTCGTTCTTTGCATCTCCCAACTCGTTCCACAGCAGATGTGTCAGTGAGCACGTTTGCTGTTCTGTCAAAACTAGCTCTTTATTAGAGTCTTCGTGAAGGGGTTAATGTCCAAATATAAGGTGTCTTATATCCTGTATTTAACAGGTAAACTGAATGGTGGTTGTCATCGTTCTACAAACATTAAACAGTACAATTCCTGCCAAGACAAATTCTTCAAAAAAAAAATCTCTCTCATTTCACATTGGTTTTGTTTGGGGAAAGGAATTTCAACTTACTATTTTGTAATTTATCTAAATAAGGATGTGCTGCACAATTATAAATGAGCTAAAACATTATTCTTTAATGTGGAAACTCTACGGTTCAATTTGCAACCCAAGTTTTTGTTAGCTTGACAATTTACTGTCAAACCTTCTACTCCTAGTCCTGTCTAAGTTCACGAGATGGAATTGATCAAACGTTTATTTAAACCTCTATGAATGATAATTTGGCTTAAACTCTTGTAAATGTCACAAGTTAACCAATCATTTATATTCTTTAAATATTTCTCTCAAATAAATTATTAATAATCGTTTAACAATTAAATAACGTTGAATTATAAATACATTATCATTTAAATATTAAATTTACTGTTCTAATCAAATGATTTTTTCACCCAGATAACGAAAGATTAATTATTATCAGTCCATTGTTTGGTTTTTGTTCCTTGAGATTTTCCCGATAAACCAGTGTCCCATTTAAGCAGAACTTACTGTATTCAATTTGTCTTCTTCTTCGAGGTCTTCATAGTAGTCCCCAACAAATAAATAAAGGTATGGTATCATAGTATCAGATATATCAAGTATAATCAACCTTTGTACAGCGCCGAGATAGAAACCAGGCTATAGAAACTCGCCTTATAGAAAACTATAGGCATAAAAAAATTGGCAAAATACACATTTACAAAATATGTAATTTGACTTTACTTTGACGTAATTTTCAATTTAGAAGATTACATTGCTAACGACTCCCACAACGACTACCACAAATATCGCTCTATAGCAGAGAGCGCTGTAGAAGGGTTGACTGTAATCTATATTAGATAAATCATACACTTGTGCTAGCGCTTTTCCAGTATTTAAACAGTACAACGTTCTGAAGTAAAATATAACAATGGATTTCTACAGCCCGCGCAATTTAAAATATATTTTTATATTTTTTAGCTATTAAAATAGATTTACCGAAATTTATAGTTAAAAGCTAACAGGATACTGATGTTAATTTTTTATTTAATTTTTTTTAAGGGATGAAATAATAATATTCCTCAGGATTTAATAATGACGTATATAAATATTGAAGAATTATCATAGAAACTTTAAAAGAAATAAAGAGTTATATGGCGTATCGGTATATTAAAGTACTTGCCTTCACTACTTAGAACTACTTATGAAATATCACAACTAACAAAAATGAGAAAAATATATGTATACGGATAAAAATTTTAGAGTTTAATTAGGATCATTTCCTTAATATTCGCTAGACTATGCTCTATCAAAATAGCCGTTCAGTTCAATGAGGCATTAAAGAAAAACTTTTTTAAATGAGACCGAGTTTGCTTATTGCTTAAATTAGTATTTTAATTCTAAAGTTGTTTATATAGTGATCGAAAAACTGCAGAAGAAATGTGATATTTTTTATTTTGCTCTAATATACATGAAAATACTGAAATTTATACAATAAGTGATATTCAGCAGAAGCCAATACGTGCAATAACAATTTTGTATACATTAAATGAAAAAAATACATTTGTATTAAATAGTTAGTTTATGTTGAGGTACAAATAAGTATTTGAATAGATCTTGGCAAAAGTATAAAAAAACATGTTGATATAACGTTAAAAGTTAATCGAGTCATAAATTCAAAATGGCGGAAACACAAATGAATAACAAAATGGCTGAAAAACAAATGTCAGATGTATTATTGAAACCCTTCGATTAATGAATAAAACAAACGTTAACAAATTGTATTTAATATATTGTATAAATGTGAATAATATATAGTTGACTGTGGAATTTACTATTACATAATGCTAACTCATAGATTCTCTATATTAGGGCATCCAATTGGATTAACCCTTGTTCTCAGGATCGCTGCATAATTGACGAAGACTTAGTGTTTGTGATAAACCATCTCAACCACTTTGACGATCCGATCTCAAAACACGACTTTTGCATTATAATTAATGTTCGAAATTATTAATGAAGAATTTAGACGTTGGCCAGCAATGGACAGGACAACAAACCCGGTATTACGCCATTATGAGAGAATTTCAGGGCTTGGCACTTAATTTAAGCCGCACGCCTAGGGGCAATCCCTATTTCAAATTTGAACGCGAATGCACGCAAATAATAATTGTATTAAACATGTGACATATGTGAAAGCGCTCATATTTTGCCAAAACGGAATAAAAATTTCCATTCATCTTCTTTTAAAGCCTTTCATATGTGAAAAAATATTTTTCCATGTCAATGAATAGCGTAGACACAGCAATTTCCTATACATATCAAAGAGATGAAATCGGTTATAATAAACCATTGAAACTTAAGATGTACAGTAATAAAAATCATTATTAAAGATTAAATTCTACGCTAATTGCTTTCGGTAATCTTAAAATGCGAATTTTATTGCTGTTAATTGACGAGACGAATAACCAAAGTTTGAGTAACTTGTCATTTCGTAGACGTCTTAGATGTCAAATTAATGCCCTTACTTCAAAGTGTTTCATCCCTTAAAGATTATTACAAATAACTTGCCGAATATCAGTGACAATTTTTTTTAATTTGTTTATTTTCGTAATGACACGTCATATTTTTTTTATTAATTAACAATTTTGTACGATATTGTATTTTTAATAAAAATATTTTATTTTATGCCAAGAAAATATTCATGTTTGAGATAAGGATCGAGGCGCTTTCCGCATTTTCATTGATAAAAATAAATTTGAACGTACACTCGCAGACATTCGCCATATGGTGGGACCGTTTTGCGAAAAACCCATCATGTAAAATCGGCAATGTAATTTCAAGACGAGAATGTGCGCGTAATTTGTAATCGTGCGTAAACCAACAAATTTGCGTGGACACGTTTTTCACTCGAGAATTTTCCGTTTAATTTGTTTTGGCACTTTCCGATCGCGTTATAACCAATGTATATTTCAATATAGCTCTTATTCGCTGTATCCGATAAACTTTCCCCATCAATGAATCTTATTCGAAGGGTTTCGAAGAAGTTTTCTCCAAACGTAAATCGCTGCGGGCAACGTGAGCACATCTAATTTTCGGCAATATATAAATATATATCAATGAATTATATAGAGACATATTGAATAGTTGTATTTTTAATAAAATTATAGGACATAAATTATGTATTTTCTTATGCGTGTGATTTTGGACTCGTTATCATCTAAATCGGGGGTCACCAAACTTTTTTAAAAACATGGGAGGGTCAGACGAAATAAATTCTTGTTTAATAAACATTAATTTATTTTGCATGCAATTATATGTATTGTACATTTAATTTAATTGGACAAAGTAATAATAAGAATATTCTTATTTTTAAATTTATTTATTTATCGAATTTACATATAATAATAACAAATAAGAGAAGTATTATATGTATACATTAGATTACATACAAATACTAGAATTTCCAAAATACAGTAACAGTCATTGAAATACACTCAAGTAAATCCTTAGAATATCTCAAAGTTTTGCAGCTGAGGCAGTTTAAGGTTTCTTTCTATTAATAATAGTTATTTTGCATATGTAAACAACAAATAGATGTATATAAAGTTCTTCTATTAAATCTTTGATTTGTGAAAATAAGAAGGAAATGTTAAATATCTTAGTAGTTTAACAAAAAAAAATACTTTTACCGTTTTAACCCGATGGTGTAGTGCAGAATCGTCCTGAAAGAAGCAGTTGTTTATATAAGAAGGTTCTCATAATATAATATTTTATAAACTTCTGCATTGACGATTCCACTAATGCTGCAATTTTACGGGAAATTTTATTTTCTTGGAATGGGTTTTTGAAGTGGGTTCATTTCCTCTTTTAAAAATGTCATTTTTTTATCTTTCGCTATATCATAATACAAATGACTACTTTGAGTAAAATAGTTTGTTAAAACAGTACTTTATTTAAACAAAATAATACCCATTCCTCTGATTGCGAATTTTTCCTGAAAACTAAGAAATCAGTTTTTTTAGTAGATTTTAATGACTAATAATGTAAATGGATATATTACAAAAAAGTATCTTAGATTTCTTAGATTTTTTTGTAATTAATATTTAGTTGATCCTTCTTTTTAGTCCAGAATTCCCTAAATACTGCTGTAGTATTTATCAATTGATCTATAGTGTATTGTGAGATTTTAGATTCTTTTTTAGTTAAGAACGTGTATGACATTATGATTAACGTTTATCCAATATATTATATTAATATTTTTAAGTGTTTAAAATTCCACCATAGAATATTAATTCAAAAAGTTTCGCCAGACCAAATCGTATTCCTTCACATATATTTCCTATGCCTCCACACTTAAATTAGTTCGTCAAAAAAAAGTCACGTGTTTCCCAAAAATCTCCCATCTCATTTTTCGACAGTTATATCAGCATTGTTTCTGGAACTTAAAGGTTTTTTGTAAATTAATATTTTTGAAGGGATTCATCACCTGTGCGACCGTATCTACATTTGTCTAGGTCACCAACCACTGTCTATGTCCATCTGATCTTTGAGAAACAGACTTTTTACATTTCTCTTAAACTGAAGAATCATTCGATTTAATGTCAATAATGTCATATTTAATTTTACACTGATATCGCATTAGCTTTTTTTTAATCCGTGGCATTTCGGGGATGTAACTGATTGTTACAAATAAAGTCTTGGCTACCTGAAACAATTATTTCGAGGCCTGCAATTTTGATATGAAAGTCACCAAACACAAATGAAGTAACATTTTTTGTCGTCCATTTACTTCTGACACCCTAGTCACGAATATCTACACTACACTATCGTCACTAGGGCCTAGTGTATATCCAAATACACCCAGGCGTCGTATAACAAGGTTTTATACAACATGATTTTACATAACACGGCATTATTAATTGTGAAGTATTTTTGTATAACACGCTTTATATAACACGGTTTCAGAAACAAACAATAATTAAAAAATTAATTAATATTTGATTTGTAATGTCCATGGATAGCGCCATCACAAATCATACTGAACATTAAGTCGAGACTTACTTGGGCTTGTTCTGTTTCATTTGCCAAAGGAATTTTCTATAGTAGGGATGGTTTGAAAATTTTAAGAAGCGATTCTTACTACATAATATAAAAACTCCTGGCGAAATTGCGTCGGCCGACATAGTATCTGCAAAAAAAATTATTCCAGAATTCGCCGAAATTCTAAAAAATAAAGGCTACACACCAGACAAGATATTCAAAGCGGACGAAACAGGATTATTCTTATATTTTTCCTATTTCTTCTCATTAATTCTTATTTTATTATTATTCATTATTATTTTTTCCTTGTTTATTCTTATATTTTTCTTATTTTTTCTTATTGATTCTTATTTTTTCTTATTTTATTATTTTTTTTTTATTATTTGTTCTTATTTTTTTCTTATTTGTACTTATTTTTTCTTGTTTTATTATTATTTTTTCTTATTTATCCTTATTTTTTCCTTTTTTATTTTTATTTTTTCTTATTTATCCTTATTTTTTTCTTTTTTATTCTTATTTTTTTCTTTTTTATTCTTATTTATTCTCATTTTATTATTATTTATTCTTATTTATTTTTTGTGTTCTTATACCTAACCTAATATAACCTAACCTAACCTAACCTAGCCTAACCTAACCCAACCTAACTTAACCTAACCTAACCTAACCTAACCTAACCTAACCTAACATAACATAACCTAACCTAACCTAACCTAACCTAGCCTAGCCTAACCTAACCTAACCTAACCTAACCTAACCCAACCGAACCCAACCCAACCCAACCTAACCTAACCTACTCTTATTATTAATTATTATTTATTATTATTATTCATTAATTCTTTTTGGAAAAAGCTGTGTGCCTGTGGAAGTAGCACCTGCTGAAAATGTTGTATCACCAATAGAAGTTGAATACCAAGAGACAATTAACATTCGTCGTGGTGTTGGTGGAGAAGGTTTTTGATGATATGGATATTCAAGATATCGAAGACATATTGGAGGATCGCACGTTGAATGAAGAAGGATTGGT
Source organism: Philopotamus ludificatus (assembly GCA_022495035.1). NCBI lineage: Eukaryota > Metazoa > Arthropoda > Insecta > Trichoptera > Philopotamidae > Philopotamus > Philopotamus ludificatus. The sequence continues at coordinate 41,022 of JAGXCT010037088.1, read as the reverse complement.
TGAAATGTTGGCTGAGCCTACGACAATTAATGACTCGAAAAGCAGTTGCAGCGAAGTAGCTAGTAGCGATTCAAATGACAAAAAATGACGGTTTGGGATTGGCTGATACATTAGAACATTTTTTTTATAGAAAATGATCCTACACCGGTAAGAAGTTTGAAGTTCAAAAAGGAATTACAACAGATTTTGGCCCCTTATAACGATTTATACGCTAAAAAAGCTGAATTGTTTTATTATAGAATTTTGTAAAGGTTAAATCCAAAAAATAACCCGGAATCCTCTTGACGATGAAAACTCACAACCCAATCTCGAAAAATAGTTGAACATATGGAATTGTCAGTGATAGCGATGTTGAATGACTGATCTATTCTATGTTGTTAAAGTTTTTTTTTAATAAATACGTAAATGAATATTGTTTTGATTATTTATTTAAAAAAATAAATGCAATTAACTAACTTATATTTTTTTTGGAACGCAAACCCTAATTTTATATGAATTTCAAACCTCGTATAACATGGATTTGTATTACACGGTGTTTTTGTGGAACCATATAACCGTGTTATACGAGGCCTAGGTGTACTAGCATTCACGTATATTCATGCATATTCAAATTATTACTAAGTGCGAAATCTGTGTTTGTTTGAATAAGCCGATTTCTTTTAAACCTGAGTTACAATTGGCATCAATTTTTTTAGTTGCAAATTAATAAAAGACAATCAAGTTTTTTTATTTTGGATATTTTAGTTTGGAAAAGGTTTATTTGTGTGCTACCAAAAATTATAAACAATTTTCTATCATTTTTTTTTTGTTTAGGATAATTCGCTTAACAATCGATTTATCTCAATTCAAAGACATTTTTAGCGTATTTTATCAGGATGTTAATTTTCATATAATTAAAATATTTTTGATTTTCCCTTAAAATCAATAAACCGTTCCGCAGAAGCTATCTAATGTTTTATAGTATTTTTAATGCAATTTATTTTAATTTCTTGGTAAAGTTTTAGATAAGTTGTCATAATTTAAATAATAGGAATTTTTTTTTAAATGAAATGATTTTTAAACAATTCTAAAATTATTACAAATGATATTATAATGCAATTTAATTACAGATAATGCCTCATTAACTAACTAATACTATTGGTATAACTTTAGATACCGTTGAAGATCTGGAAAACGATAAGAAAAACAGAAACTTGTCCGCTTACTGCAAATATAGTTCAAGGAGGTCTTGAACTTTTCAATAGATTGGAAAATCATTTTCTTGTTATTGACCCAAATTCCCAACGAGCTTCCGAATTGCATTGTCAACTTAAAAAATATATCTAGACAATCTATATAGAATATTAACAGCATATTGATATTATTTTAATGAAAAAATAATACCTAAAAACAAAAGATTACCTAATCATAGAAATAATTGAATTTATGCACATGAATAATAAGCCAATGAGCCAAGGAATAAAAATAATATTTTTATAATTTATTATAGTGAATGGTGACCCAGAATCTCCTTTCAATCTATTTCCGTTTATAGTTAACGAGACAAAACTGTCAATCGGCTATGCGGTAAAAATGTAAATTACGGAGATTGCGGAATAAAGTAGTAGAAACCAATTTTCATCCGACTTCAAATATAAATTGAAAATACAATTCAACCTTTTTTTAAATAAAATCTATTAATATATTAATATAAAGGAGGCGTTAAAAATGAATTGACGAATTATTGGTTTAATAAAATAAATAACAATTCATCCAATACTCCAATGCAATTATTCAAATTATTTTCTTTTGTATCCTCAGTATTCAATATTAATATATATTTGAGAAAATATTCGAAAAGCAATCAAAGAAAAATTAATTATAAACGCAAATTGGTAAAAACAAATAAATTCCGAACGAAATCATTCACCATCCGAATATTTTTTCCTTCTCTTCGTTATTCGTCTACGGCGGATCAAAGTAAAAAATTTATCGAAAATACTGGAAATGCACAAGTCAAAAAAAAAATAAAAACAAACAAACGTCCTAATTGCCAAGAATGATTGACTTTTCTAAATGGAATTTTTTTATATGAAAAAAAGAGAGAAAAAATACTTTGATCGGAAATATCATGTCACCGAAGACGTTCCATCGTTTGCTGGTCGCAATTTTGCCGAAAAAATATATATAAGTACGAGTTAGCTTAATGTAGACGAATTCGCGAATATTTTTTCCATTCACAATAAGAAAAAAAAAGTAAGCCGAAAAATTGGTATAAGTATTTACACGTGTAAAGATTGCGAAATATTATACACGAGGATGGAAACTTTTACGGTTATTACCTCACCCTCCCACTTTGTATTAACCTTCAACCACACGTGACATACTTACATATGCACGTGCACGCCATTTCTAATTTTTTTAAACAATGAATTTTAAAGCGTTGTAATATTTCGCAGTAACTGGAGAATGAAAATTTGCGAGAAAAAAAAATATAAGAGTATATTTTGCATAATAAATTCTTTAAAAGGGTCGTTTAAAAATATCATATTAACCCAAGGAAAACATTTGAGTTTTTCGCCGGAGTGAAATTTTCAAATGAGAAGATTGAAATGTATGCAGCGAATAACGAAAGTGCATACATTACCATAGAGGATTTTAAAAAAATAAATTGAAGTTTATATCCATAGTCTTCCCTTCTACGTTTATATCCCGTATACATTATGATGTTAAAAGGAATATATGTATTTATGTACATACATATATGCGAATAATGTAAGTTATTTCATCACATATGCACACATGTGCCTGGAAATGATATATAAGCAAAAATATATTAAATATTTTTAATATTATTCTATTCATATAATAATGTATTTAATTAAGCAAACTAGCTATTTTCACTGAAAATAGAGAATCATAAAAATATTTAAATTTTAAAACACTGTCAGGGAGCCATATTTCAAACTTTTTATTTTATAATTTAATGCACTATGGAAATGCTGTTTGCGCCAGCTTTATGAAATGTTTAACATAACTTATTAATCCCATGAGATCGTATTCCGCCATATATATATATATGATCAATCTTTGTTAATTTTGGTTTAAATATAAAGCAAATTAAATCTCATTTCTAAGCAACAAATTATTTTATATGAAAACAAAGCTTTAAGCATAATCCCATCCACTTAACAATGGAAATGTCACTCTTATTATTTTTCGCTGATAAAAACAAAAAGAAATCTTCTTTTCATAAATTTTCATATAATAATATTATGAGAGCTGTTGGCGGATTATAATTATTTTTTATTTATATCTGCAATAAAATATATTATAATAAAAAAATGTAAAAAGTGGGTTATAAAAAATGCTGTAAACCTTTTTTTCGATATGGATTTAGGCTTGGCGTTCGTGCCAAAATTAAACCATATATTCGACTCTTGTATTGCTTGCCAATTAATTTGCATTAATGTTAGGGCAAATATGTATTTCTTATTTTATATAAAAATATAATTTCCATTTCCATCATATTTGGCATTAATATTTAATACAGCTTTTGTAAATCCATTTTTTTTTGATAAACCTTGTCTCATTGGAATTAAGGATGTGTATGCTTTAGACCAGAAAATAAAATAATTATAGCAAAATCTAGTGAATAGTGAGAATTTTATGGTATAACTCCTAAAATTATATTTAAAAAAAATGTATTCTTATTTTTCTAGATTTCTCAACGCTTTTTTAGTTAAGTACAGAATAGCAAGTTTGTAGATTATTTCTTCAATTAAATGATTATTTCAGAAATTGAATTGCAACGATTTAATTGAATCATGTATTTCTAGATCATTAACTTTATTTAAAAAAATAAAACAACATTGATATCTATAAAATATTTATTTAATAAAACATTGATAATAAAATTCTGGAGTAATCATGACTTGAAAAAAGCAGCATACAATTCTTGAATTAAACAAGTATACACAATGTTAATCAATATATCCTATTAGCACATTGCCTAGGGTGGAATTGCGTACAAACATGCGCTGAGGCGGGTCCTATTCGCTGGAATTTGGTGAAACGTCGTTTTTTACAAAAAAATATATAAAATATAATGATCAAGACAATGAGCTGAAAATTAAACTACTTGTGCTTCAATATGTATTGGATAGTTATTGCAAAAAAATAATATCTAATAGCAGAGGTAACCAAATAAATTAATTCTTACATGGAGGTCATTTTGCAGTAAATATTAAACATTAAATAATCTCCACAAAGTCTATTTTTTTTGTATTGCTACAAAAAAGTATTTGAAAAAAAACGATACGTTGTAAAAGTTACAGCCGATCAAACGAAGAGTGTCGGCTAGCGTGTGATATGCGCGCCCCGGACATAAACAAAAACGCTTTTGACGTGGAATCCACGACCCCCGTAAGCAATGCATTAATAATAAGTTTTTGCATGACTGTGTTTTTTTTTAAATTGGATGAATAGAATGTTAGACAGGATTTATATTAAAAAATATTATTTAATCCTATACAGTCCAACTTATTTCTTTTAATAAAAATTGCCACGTGTTCCATGTGATTTTCAGTGAATTTAATAATGATTTTTATGATAAAAAAAAAACTGGCTATATTAAATAATAAAAAATATTGAATACAAGTGATATTTATTACGTGTTTAATATATTTCATATTCATTCTACGTGATGAAGGCCAGGCTTTTTCTCGCAAGTTACGCAATAAAGTGATGTTCCCTTTCTTTTCCTTGGAGTATTACAAACCGAGAACAATAGCATCTTTGCATTTTGCACTATCGTATATAAAATAGGGATTTTTATCTAATCGATTGTCGAAAAACGCCTAGATATGAGCTTTTCAGTAGCATGAAAATTTTGAATAAATTGCATCATCAACTTTTGACAAAATTGTATATATTATATATTGCTTAATAAAACTTTAAATCAACTGCATTTTGGTTAGAAATATTTATGCTTTGTCGACTTCTTCATGTCAATTTAATTGTAGATTTTTTTTTATCTCTTCTAGAACATTAACTCGATCCTAAAGTTAATAAAAAATACCATGTAATATAATTTTCACAATAATTTAAACTAAAAATGTACAGTTATAATATACAGAGGACCCTTAATTATGAAAACAAATTTCTAATACCAGTGAACATTCGAATGCAAGGATTAAAACATATCAGATTGTAAAAAAACGTATTTTTTTGAATTTATCAAACTGTTTATATACTATTTAATATGTTAAATAAATATAGGTCGCGATTCCACAGTGGTTAATCTCTATACACCCAAACAATTTGGCACAAGTTGTAAAGATTGGTGTTGGCAAACATGCGACGGCATTATCAACGGCAGCAACTTTGCTTTTTGAAGATCTAACAAGTTTAATAAACGCTTCGGGAAACTCAACACAAAATTATTAACGAAAGTGAGCCGACGAGCGCTAACTTACTTCAACTAATGTAAGGTTTGGGCGGTTTCGGCTTTCTTTTAGCTGTGGTACCTCTTTGGAAAATTCTGGAAAACACTTGGCTAGCGGGGCCGAATGCTATGGGTGGGTAATCCCCGCCCCTCTCCCTAGAATCACAACACGCCTACGTCCAGCCAACTTTTCGCCAGATCGACAAACACACTGTGCGGTGGTAATTACTGAACTCGTGGATGCATACACAAGTTCGCAAACATCAACTGTGTACAAAATAATCAACACTACTGATTATAGTCGGTGACTATGTAAATTGTGACAAACATTGGATTCAAAATATTATCATGGGACATATCACGTTTTTAGTCAATCCCGTGAAAACTACCTGTACGTATATACAACGCATATGGTAATAACACCATATATCATCTGAATAATATGTAAATCTCAATAAATTTTCAGAATTTTGATAACACAATCATCACGTTATTCCTATATTACATTGCATGTACAATAAAAATATTTGTGATTCAGTTTCCTATACATCTATTTAAAATTAAATGGCTTTTTTTCGAACAACAATTTATGTTAAATACTTATTCAGTTCGTTCTCATTTTACTCCAGAGTCCGTTTCCTTGCAATTGTTAGCTTTATATAACATTGCGACAAAAAGTTTATTTAATTTAAAACGGTAAAATATCTTCTATATATCTAATATCTACATTTATAGAATATACAATTTTTTCATTAAATACCCTGTTTTTTTATTATTAAGATACGACTCATTTAAAATATTTTTTTTCTCAACACTGTTCCAATGAATTGAAAGAGATAGTCTGAAGATGCAAAATCAGATGAATATGATGGATGTTGCAGAACTTCAAAATCTAGCTCTCTTATTTTCCATTATCATTCTGAAAATTATTCTTTAATTGTTTTATAAAACTGATTGTTTTTATACGTTTTACTTCTATGCTTATTGTGGACAATGCACATCTGCTTTAAAAATCTGACCAGGTTTTACTAATTAATAGCGAATTATCTCCAAAAAATACCACTAAATTAAAAAAAATACGTTTTTCAGTCAATGATAACACTGTGATAATCATAAGTACCTGATTTAATAAAAGTTATTATTTTATTCTACTCGCGTAGTACTCAAATTCTTTATATCTATATTTTCTATATTTTTGCGTTCCTTTTTCAAGTAATCCATCACTGTTAACCATAGACAACCGAGGTCTTCTGTCAATTTCCTGATTGATTTAGGGAAATCGGACTTCGACAATAAGATTAAAGTGACATCATCGATTTAAGGAAGTTTCCCTGGTTTTGATTAGTAATTTGCCCACTTTTACCAGTCTTACACTCATGAAACCTTCTTTAGCACTATCAACGATTCAAAATATCTCCATAAATATCCCAGATAGTTTGAATAACTTTATGTGATTTCAATCATTACTAACATTTTAAAGTAACACAACAACAAAAAATGTAATTTATTTCCGCTCTTCCTAATAAGTAAATAGATCGACTTTGAAAATTTGTTTCTTAATATATTTTTTATGCATCGTCTCTAAATTATCTTCAAATGCTTTAGTGTCTTTGCGAATCTGTTTTTTTAAGTGAAAATGATCGAGAATGTATGTCGAGAACTAACTTTAAAGAACATCGATTATATACGTTCACCTTTATATATTTTGCATTGTTTTTTGTAATGCATATATGCAAAAAGTACAGTTTTTTTCGGTAGTTTATGATCACTTTTGAGATCTAGTCGGTTGTTAATTTTTATGTTTAAATTAACAAAAACAGAATCTATTTTGTGACATTATAAACGTTTTAGATATTATTTTTGTTAAAATAGTAGATTTTTTTCTTAATATATTTGCTATGTATTTATCACGCGTAAACGCGTGCACGGACTGAACCCCGGAGTTCGCTAGCCCCGCGAAAACGCGTGCACGGAATGTAATGTGTTTAAGATTATAAATTTCGGAATGCATTTAAAAGGTATGATAGAAGGTAATTATACTGGAATGATAAAGACTTTTTTATTTGACAGAGAAAGATTTCGGTATTCAAGGATTTTAATATTTTGTGAGTAGTCAGGAGTGGATGTGTTAGAAATCGAAGGATTTATTTTGCAATAGCTTTGATTTACTTTCTTTTCATATACCCTAAATATATAATAAATAAATCAAAAGTTTTTAAACTATCTTATACAAAATCTTTCGAGAGTTCGAAGGGTTATAGATGTATCTAATGTATGAATATAATATATAGACTATAGTATAGTCTATATATTATATTCATAGGGATGTCGAACGAGTACCCCGCGGGTCATGCAGTGACCCACGTGTGAAATTATGAAACCCGCTTGAATTTTTAGAAATGATTGTAAAAAGCCTTATTTTATAAAAAAATAAATGGTTTTTTTTAATTTGCACTAATATCACAGATGCCAATACACCAGGACGTATATTCAAGATTGTGCTAAATTGTGCGCCAGACACCCACAAAATATAGAACATGAAAAATATATTTAAGGTTGAATATTTAATATTTAAAAAGTATTTTGTTAACGGCCGCCATATACGCGTGAATGTATTGGGCGGGCGTGCGCTGCAATACGCTACGACCTTACACGTGCGCGACCGCATATGAAGTACCGTCGCCAAAAGAATTAAAGATCTTATTACGGCACAATCAATTGCAAAATTATTTATACATAGAATCCGCCCTGAATTGCGCGAAATTGTAAACAGGACAACATGTATTTAGAAGGGACGGCAATAAAACAAACCAGTCGCTATTGCAAAATCAATAGAATTATATTATTTATGCACGATTCGCCTATGAGTGCGCGGTTAATGGCTGGGACAGACATGTATTTAAGAGGGACGGCAAATAAAACAAAATGGTCTATTCTATTGCAAAATCAATGAATTACATTTTAACACCATCAATTATATTAGTTAGCCCAGTCATTGCGAATACTGACCGCTGCACGACCTTACACGTGCCAGCCACATACAGTACAAATCAACCCATGTGGAGAGCATGAGTCTCATCAGACACCGTTTTATTTATCATTCATCACTTAATAAGCCGAAAGTGTTACAGAAGAAATTTTAGGCCTCCATTTTCGAAGATGAAATTATGTTAAATGAATAAAATGTTAATTAAAATTGATGACTAAATCCCTTATCTTAGAAACATATTTAGCAGTAAACAAAGGATATCAAAAAAAAATCCACGCCCATCTTCTTTAAAAAAAGGCTAGAATTAATTAAAAGGTTACTAATAGCAATAATTTTTGCCTCTAAATTTAAATGTTAAATGGAAACTTATGGCCTATTTATTATTGTTTTAAATACTCAACCTATGTGACCCCACATGGATTTAATAAAAAATAATATCAAATTTGACCCACTTGGGAAAAAGGTTCGCCATCCCTGGACTATACTAACATATGTTTCAATAAATTCAAAGTTATAAATTATTATTATTACGAAAAATATTTGTGTATAAAAATACTTTGGAATTTGCTAGCCTTGGGGCTTAACATTACGAATATATATCATTTAATTGAGTATTCTTCAGGGAGTTTTCTCGGAATTACCCCTGTTAAATTTAATACACAGCAACGGCGACAAAAATTGTTCACAAACTAATTTTTGGTGAGAGACCTCAACTTGGCTTTTATCTCGGACTATATATTTTCAAGGAAGTTATGAATATATGTATATGAATTCTATCATAAATCTAGATTAGTGTCTAGTCGCCTGACTTTCGGCCATAATCTAACTTGTCTAACTACTCTGCGGCAGAATGGAAACATATCTATATGATAAATATCAATTTATAATATTTCGTTTAAATAATAAAATTAGAGCATAATATTTCCATTGGCCGATAATGTTTCGCCATTATTCGCTATATATGTATGTGCGATAATGGAAAAATTCTGCTGATGTCCCATGGTTTATGATTTGTGCTTTATGCTCCATGGCCTAGATCGTTTCGCCAATTAATCATTTATATAAATTCAAAACATTTTTCGAACCCAGACAACATGGGTCGTGCAAAAGTAATAATAAACGATTAATAAATAGTTTAAAAGTAAAAGTTTTGCGAGGCACATCAGGAATTTCGATAGGAACCCACGTCGTCAGGAGAAAGTTAGTTGAATAATGTTCCATTAATTGAAAATAAAAATACAAACGGAATACATATAATTTCAATGTTTATATATTTAGTTTAAGGCAATACATTAAATTTCGCTTAAATAAAACAGAAATAAAAATAATGGAAATAATAGTATAATATACTTCAGTAAACTGGGACAGTAAATTTAAATAAATATTGATTATTCAATATGGTTTTATTGTTTAAGATTTAATAATCAGTTTATTTAGCAAAATATTAAATCTAAAAATTATCGTATCATTTTAATTGTTTTGTGATTCTGAAGATTGGCTACCAAAAAAGTATTATATTACCAGATTATGAGTTATTTTATGCAAGTTTGGCTTTAATTGATGATTTTTAGATTCTCAACTTTATGTATCTCGAGAATTAAAGAATTTTATTCATCATTTTAGAGAAATTTTATAATTTATTTAGTTGTTATACATCCAGCAGATTTTAACTAAATACTGAAATAATATAAGATTATTTTTTTTATATTTCATAAATGTTGGGTCTATTTGGGACCCCAAGTTTGTAATTTTCCTCGAATAACTCTTTTAATATAAATCTTACATGTCATATTATTTTTGTACTCGTCTAAAAGAGTCTAAAAAATAAATATTAATATTATAAATAATCATGGCAAGAAGCAATGTTTTTCTCGTTCGCATCCGGTACGATATGCCAAGTGCGAGTGAAACGTTTACTTGAGAATTTGGCGGTCGGTCAGCCACGTGTCGTCAGTTTGCGGCATGACGTCGTCGAGTGTGGAGTATTAGTAGAAAAATCCAAAATATTTGCTAAATTATGAAGCATATCACGAATAAGTGTTTTTATTCTTAGAATAATCAATTTTTTAAAAAAAGATGCAATGATTGGGGTCTATTTTCCATTTTAAATACCCCCTTGCGGTGGTTTTCGAGCCGACTTGGCGGATCGATTAAAGCTAAATTTTTATCATGCTGTATGATTATTTCAATAGTCATATTTTTTTTAAACCGAATATTTAATTGATGAAACAGAATTTTCAATGTGGTTTCCGGTTATTTTAATTATTTTAATTTTTGCACTCAGAATTTTCTTATTCAAAAAACTAATTAATTATAATAATTAAGAAACCAATCTATAAGTATGTTTTCGAGTGACAGTACTGTTCAGAAAATGGAATTAAAATAGTTTATTATAAATATTGGGACGATTGATTATACTTAACCCATCGATCACAGCGGTTCGAAGACAGCCGAGTCGTCCGAAGGGGGTCTATCAGAGACTCTAAGCATTTCAAGTCAAGAAATTGATGAATTCTTGATATATTTTTTTAAAATGGATTATTCTAAGAATAATCTTTTTTGGGACAAAATATTTAAGCCTAATGTGTTTCAATTAAGTGGAATCTACTGCATTTAAAATAAATATTATAGATCCTAGAAAATAACATTGCTTTTTATGTTATGTTCAACATACTTTGAGAATTGATACCATATGGGAGTGAGAGTATAGTTGTGTAATATCCTAACTTGTTGAGGAAAAAAGTGGCAAAAACTTATCCCCCTCTGAAAAGTAGAACAAGTTACATTATTAATAAGTGTTGACTGTGATACAAAACTTTCGGCAATGGATAGAAAGAAGACTTGTTTATTATTATATGTTTATAATATATATTTTTTAATTATTTTACAAGATATTTCAGTAGAAAATAAGTTTTGATAATAATGTCCAATGAAAATAATATTATAATAAAAAATAACTTGGATACATTCCAAATCTTCTCGGTAAACTCACTTTTGATATATACATGTACTACTGTTCACGACGCCGTGCTTATTGAAACGTTTCCACGAATTCGGAATGAAATCTCATATTTCATGGAGGGTCTGAAACCTAAAAAAAAGTTGTTCGATGTACGTGGCTAATACACGGCAATAATCCTTGAAAATCTTTCGCTTTAAACAAGCTGCGAACGAGCGGTGTTTTCATGAATGAACCGAAATCGATAGAACATCTCGATGAATTTCTCAGAAGCCGTAAGTACGTGGGAACGGTCAATATGATACTGTGGGGATTGAAATAATACGGGGCGGTTTTCAAAACCCTTAAATGAAATATAAAGGGACGCTCGCGTAAATTACATCCCCTGAAATGATAGCTACCGCCTATATAAACAAATAAACGATGTAAGCCAATAAACACAGCGGTATAATAATTTGCGAGGATTCAGCAGAATCTCCCAGATGTTCATGAATAATTATCTAACTACCTGGTTTCGTAGACGATTCGCTTAATTAAAATTAAAATTAATTTCGTCGGCAATAAAAGAAATCGTTTATACCCGAGATTTTATAAGTGTCAAATTAATTTGCGCGATGGGATTTACGTTTAAAAAATTAAATTTAGCATTTCGAGGCGTAAGCATTGTTCAAAATTAGCATATCACAGAATTGCCGTTTAACATTACCTTCATCCATCACGCTGACGGATAGCTTGAAATGTTAATAAATTAAATGTTAATTTCTAGACGCTGAATATAATTCGCAATTATAATTTTTATTATGTAGGGCATGGTTGAACAAGTTCAAAAGTGGCTTCTCTCTACGTCCATGGGTTTCTCAAGCCCCATTAAGTTGCCCAGTCCATTATCCGACGGAAAGCTTACACACCTTTTATGCCTAACCTTTCACATACCCTTAAATAATTTAGAGCATTTTGTTTGTACAATTATATATTATATGCGCCGTGAAAATGGGCTCCGAATTTATATCCAAGCGTGGCATGTCATGAGGTTAATTCATTAAGAGGGAGGCTGTGCAAAATAATGGGATTCAAATAATTAATTGTCGAAATGAAACGCTCTGAATTTATTAGGATTTTTTTCACTCGCTTTTATCATCGACGGAGTTCAAGACACTTTCACGTCCCTTGCTCTTTGACTACGCCCCTCTTTCCCCCGGGGCGTTAAATCTTCCCCGCCGGAGTCTTTACGTTTTCAAACATTTAACAAACAACTGGTTCTATCGTATTGATTTATTTTGTTTTGTCGAGTTCTTCCCTCAATTTCATTGACAATATAAACCAGATTTGTTTACAAACTCCTTACTTCTTGGCAAAAACAATATTTACTCATGCAATAATATATTTGAACTAACTATCCCTATTAATATATATTAACTATAATATTCTTAAGGAGGCTTCTAAGAATTGATTAGAACTTGGACCGAATCCAAAACCATTACATTTGTAACCCGAGACTTAGATGGATATATATTTATATGTTGATATAATACATATTAGCACGAAAATGTATTTCGTTTGCAGAATTGACATATTAATGGATTGCTTTATAGGCTAAATTGATTTTGTATTATAAGGATGAGTCAAAAATTATTCGCACTTTATGCATTTAAGTTAACTTTAAAAAAAATGACAAAATATATCATTTTTGACATAATCTTTTAGCTTTTCAATACAATTTGTCTGTATGTCAACAAGCTTTCATATTCCTTTCATGAAAATGTTCAAAGTTGCGCTAAGAGTCACTAAATCTTCATGCATGTCTGTCCGCTTTTTATAAAACTTTAAGACTAAGTTCTGAGAAAATCTGATGTTTCAATATCAGAACTGTGAAAATATATTACATTAACTTAAAGTTGCAGTTAACATTTCTTGTATACAATTTTTTTTATTATTATAATTTAGTTAACTTTCTAGGATGTTTTGACTTTGGAGTTAAAGGAATTTTGGGAGGGATAATAAATAAATGTTTTTGTATAAATTATATGAAAAAAATACAATTGATAGATTCTCTATACGAATTTGTTATTATATAATAACAAATATTCACAGTTGAAGTATGCAGGACTCTTAGATATCTTTTTCGAGTGCCTTGTCTGTTTTTATTAGCAATATACTTATTCTTGTTTTTTTCAATACATTTTTCGATACTTTGGTCCACGAATGATGTGTCTAAAGAACTAAATTAAACTTTTTTTACCGTCCAGAAGCTTCTGCTCCTTGTGAGGTCGAAATATATGACAGGCGTGTTTCGTCCTTGGAATTTTTAACATTATTTAGTACATATCTTACTACCATAAGAAGTACCGAAGAGCTCGGAGTTGGGACTTCAAGGAGAGTTGGTGCATTTATCGCCATCTCAATCCTGATATTGATGTCTACCTCCAAACTTTCATTCGAAGTGATTTAGATAATCGAAGTATTTATATTTTTCAACTCACTGGATCTGATTGCGGCGTAATGTTAAAGACTATTCATCTAACAATGCTTTGCTTATAAGTTCTTCTGCACTTTTCGCCAATATCGACGTGCCGTCCGCGAAACGAATGATATTTATTATTTCCTGTTCAATTTTCACTCCATCTAACAGTCTTGTGTTGCTTCATTGAACATCAGCTCCGAATATATATTGAAAAGTGTCGGTGATAACACATAAGCTTGTCGCATGCCGCTACAAATGTATACATTATAAACAGCTCGTTCATATATACTGTGAAGCTACAGCACCCCCAAGCAAGTTGAGGAAAAATATATTATTATAAATGGATATATTGATGTATATGTTTTGAGGGTTGAGACGGAGTGTCTCTGCTAATGCTTGGGAGGTGGATAGAAGAAGCCAAGGACCGGAAATCGCGTAGTGTCCTCCAGGTGGCAAAGACCCGCTTCGGGTTAGAAGGCCACTTAAATAAAATTTATTTATATAAATATTTTTTTTATATTTTTTATAAAATATGTGCGAAATATACTTTTTTTAATTTTTAATATTTCATAGCACCCCCAAATATTTTACTTGAGAACCGCCAATGAGTATATGTGTGTCCTCTACTTTTATTACTGCGGACTGGTGCACGAATAGATTTCTCTTGTTCCAAGTACTTTGCGAATTTTCAATTACGCTTTGGAATTTCTGCTAAATCCTGTCGTGGATTTTCAGGATTAATTTTTAACTCGTAAGACATAAGATTAACTAGTTTGTGGTCATTGCAGTCCATCGGTCTGATTTTCTTCGGCAAGGGGATAAATAAGAAGATAAATAACCAATCCCGCATGTTTTTGCCGGTTTCGTATTTACGATTCAAGAGAATTGTCATAGTTTTAAACGACTCTTCATTCAATAATTTATATAATTCTAGTGGAATTCATTTTCGTTCCCTTCCTCTAACTTAGGTTTTGTGCGAATTCCCGTTTTATATACAACATTACAAATATTTTCTAATTTAAATATGATTATTTTTATAATTATCTCGGAGTACGATAACGCATAAGATACTCTGGATTTTTAATTATAATATGATTGTATCCGTGCAAATTAAAACGAAAATAAATATAAGAAAATGGTTCTCCTTTTAGTAAAAAAAATATGAACACCAATGTAATCGACTATAAAAATAAGACAATAAAAGCTTTGCCTTTGCTTGTGAATCACCGATTTGACCCAAAAGCTATAGCAAACTGTTGACATCAGTACTTAAATTTCGCCTCCGAAAAATCCCACCTTATCGCAATGAACCAGCCCTATAGATTTAATTCAATTGAATTCAGTATTTTAAAAAAAAACGGAGCATAGAACTGTTATTTACAACTTTAGAAAAAAATAATCTTTTATTTTATAATACCGAGAACGCAAAATATAACGTAAACATCAGATTCTATAATTGAATAATTTATCATTTCGTCTCGTAAAACAAATTTCAACATTGGACTAGTCTAATTACCAAGTTTAGAGCATAGAGTTGAAGGTTATTTGTAGAAAGGATAGTTGAAAGACAGCACACGACAGAACTAATCGAATTATCGGGGACATTTGCAAATTGAGCTCTATTCCAACGCATAAATGAATTACGTATCATTTCGTCACTCGTCTCGAGTGTTCCAAATCGAATGGATAGAGAAAGAAATCACTCGAAGAAAAACACACATCCATACATCCATCAATCGTGTGTTCTAGAATACTGGATCGTTTGCCTGATTTGCATCCAGTGGCATTTTTTCGGGAGAGAGAGTATTTTGCACAGAGTTCAATCGATTCGTTTCAATGCCTTCGTATCCATCAATATGTCGAAATTCAAACAATTACAGTTATTTATTATCGATAATAATATTTACCCAAACGATATTTTTATTTAAATACCAATTTATTCCGTGAATCGTATGGTTTCGCATTCTTTATTGTTTACTAATAAGATTTCATGAATATAAACCCCGTATTGATATAACGATATGCGCTTTTCTATGGAAAACTTTTAATAGAATCGCATGAAAATTATTCAATGGTTTTATTTACTTTTTTATATTAAATTCATACAAACGAGTTTGCAAAATTTTAATTCTATTCATACATTCGTATATCAATTTTTTTTATTGAATTTGCCTTAAAAAAATATTAATTTCTCCGTAATCTATTATTTCATTACGTAAAAATATCAAGTAACTAAAATTAATATTTATTTGAATAAATTAAATTTATTATTATTAAAATAAAGTTCCAGGTATTCGTGGCATTGAGTTAAATCCACATGTATTACATTAGTCTGTATGAGTCGGCACGCATATTTTGCCGCGGCTCAATGTAATGTTAACGATTTGAAGAATTGGCATCAAATTTTTCACAAGGCGCGAATAAATTACACAGCTTTGGGGAATAAAGGGAGCAAATTGTGAGAGGAGTTGTGGCGGAAGTGAGGGATACGTCCTTTATGAGCCGAGGACGAGGTGAGAGCCCCATCACCGCCGCCGCCGCCATCGCCGCCATCCAGAAACGTGTCTGATAAACTTCATCAGAGTGGAAGTGTGACCCGAATACTTTTCAGGATAACACCCATTCCAGGCACATTATTTCCTGTACAACTTTCGCTCGTGCAGCCGACCGTATTGCTTGTGAGCCGATCGGATAAGAAATGTTTCTCTAATCGAAAATGGACCCATTCTAACATCGTTTGCAGGACCGAATTCGAAACGATACAAATTTACTAATGATTAATG
>JAGXCT010037088.1:77-19096 GCA_022495035.1 Philopotamus ludificatus | reverse complement strand
CTTTATTTCATAATGTATTCAGACACATACTTATATTATTAAAAAAGATATATTTCTGACTAAAATTTGTATTATTTCTGTGAAATATGAGTATGAAAAATAGCTTGGTAATCATTACTTCATAGATTAGAATTATCAGCTGAATAAATACCATTGAAATACGCTAAATTTTCCCATAAGACATAAATAGCTCTAAACAAAGCAACGTCTGACCCAAATTTGTGATGATTCATTGTTTGAATAAAAATTGATAACATCTTGACCCCGAGACTTATGAAGTGTTCTTGAAATAATAAATACCAAAACACAAAGGTATTATAATTGGAAGAATTCATCATTTGGCAAACTCACGAATCATAAAATCAAGTGAGTTGACATTCCAATTTTGCATTACTCTTTGGAGACCGGGGACGAAAGGAGGGGGGATTTAATTCGTATTTATTAAAATTTCGAACATATTCAGAGTTGTTCAAACTTTTTATCGGGGCCGTTTGAGGACCGGCAAATGTTTGAGGGACGTTTTAAGTTTCGCCCAGGGCGCACTGACTGAGGCCCATTACGACCGCGGAGTTTCAACTTCGCCATATTTTATGGACGAAAAAGTAAAACACGCCTTTGCTTCCCGACCTGATACTCGTGACAAAAAAGTTTCGCAAGGCTAGATCTTTGTCTGAAAAAAATATGAAAATCATAAGCGATTCGGTACCCCTGAGACTTGAATAATTATAGTGTATTTATTCAGATTTTCAAGACCCTAACAAAATTGTCTGAAAATAAGCCCTATAACAAAATATAATATATTATTATGTAATTCAGATAAATATATACACACATCATAGTCGCATCAGCCCTATTGTAGAGCCCTGGCCTCACCCGACACCCTTTTCCATTCTATCCGGTCTACGTCGTTCCATCTTCCGGTAAGTTTCAATGATGCAGTCTCCCTCTACACACAGTCAAACCACCTCAGCCTTCGTCTTCTTTTCCTGCAGAGACAAGAAGACTTTTTAACCAAAAACCTTTTCGGCGGCTGACTCTCCCGCATCCTTGACACGTGACCATCTCATCGGACTCTGGCCACACTGACGACAGCTGTGATTGGTATATCCTTGTATAGTCGGTACAGCTCCTCGTTACTTTAGATACGCCATTCCCCGTCGTCGAATACGGCTCTAAATATTCGTCTCAAAATTCTTCTCTTGGGGATATCCAGTTGTCGCTCATCTTGTTTTGTCAAAACCCAACATTCAGATTCGTACGTTAGAACGGACCTGATGAGAATCATGTAGAGCTTAGTTATAGTCTTCTTTGAGAGGAATCTCAACCGTAAATGTTTTTGAAGTCTAGAGTAGCACCGGTTAGCCATCATGGTTCGTCTTCGTACTTCCAAATTGGTTTTATTGTTATTTATAATAAGTGAGCCGAGATATGTAAATTCCTGGACGCCCTCAAAGCTACACCCTTCGACTCGCAGGGGTTCTAGGATACGTTCTTAGCATGTGGGCATGTATTTTGATTTCAGGTGGGTGTCAATATTGAATTCTCGTATTTTTTCCGAAATATTATTTTGTGCGATATTCCCATATTTTTTTCCGTATATTTCGACAGTCTTTGATATACTGACAAAAAATCAGACATATACATACATAGTTTAAAATTCGGATGATGGGAATAATTTTTTGTCTCGGAAACTTTCATCTTTTCTATTTTCGGGTCGCCGAAATACACTTATTCATATTTGTTTGAGCTTACAAACGTACGATCTAGGGTCAAATTGTATTTAAAATACGATCGAGCCAGTAAATATATCTGGTGTCCTCGAGCAACAAAGTTGACCCTTTTAATTTACATAACAAGTAAAGGCAATAGACTAAGGGATAAAACATTTTCCGGTCCCCTTGCGAATATAGGGCGACTAGTCGACCTTTTGTGGAAGATGCTAAAGCGAATTGTAGAAAATGTCTCTAGTACGCACATGCAAATAATATAGTATATGCACATAGTGTTTTGGGTGTTACTTTCGGTGAATATGTTAGAATCCGTAATTGCCCGAGACAGGGATGTGTAACCCCTTTTGCGAACCGGGGTCTGCATAGGAAATAAATTGGTCTGCCCGTTACACGTATTTGATTTTATGGCTATTTGACTATTTTCCCCTTAAAATTCAAATAGATACATACGTAAGAATACGAGCACATATATCTACTCCGTAGTATATCCATCAATCTATTAATATTATTAAAATAATTATATTTTTAATTTTCAATTAATTTTCAATTAATAATTAATTTTCTGACGTCACGTATATATATATATAAAGGGTGGAAATATTTTTTTGTCCGTATACGGTGGAGTAAACAACCGTCCCGGATTCACCGGGATTCTTTCGGAATTTAAGCTGTTCAGAACCCTGGTTGACTGTTAAACTGTTCCGGAATTTAAGAAAAATTTATCGATCAATTTCACTTACACTCCGACATATTTAATAATTTTTAACTCATAGTGTTGAAAAATCATCAGGTTACTATAGAATACACAACTCCGTATTTGTATTTATAATAAGCTATTTAAATAAAAGATATATGCAGTTAACGCAAACTGCAAATGTCACATAATAAACAGTTGCACAAAGAGAGACAACAACTTCTTGAGGTATGACTTTAAATGCCTCGTTCTTAAACTAATCAGTCATTTTAGTTATTCGGCAATATTAAGTATAAAAAGATATAGCGTCATTTAACAACGCAAGTTGTTGGACGGATTAGGTATAATTCGTATGTTTTGAAATTATATTTTAAATCTTAAGAGTCGATTGCTCTGATAAATATAATTTGGAATTTTTTCAGCCATAACTATTTCTGTTGAGAGTCTGAAGAACCTTTTTGAGCGAAATTCTAGATATTTTACCTCAACAGTATCAAATTTATATTTTAACCCACGCTGTTTGTGAATTAGAGACTAAATCATACTTATGATTAAATATATATGAGGACAATTCGGTCCTTAAAAGGGGCATTATTTTTTTTTTATACGTAAATTTTCGGAAAAATATCGGTATGTACTAGTAATGAATAATATCCGGCTGTGACTGGACCGATTTGAGAGCTCCAGAATTATTTCAGCTCGCCAAAACTAGACAATTATATAGAAAAATAACAAGGATATGTATATCGCCTACGACAGAAAACAAACAAAGCACCCGAAGAAGAATAATAAAAAACTATATTTATAATAAAATATATATTATCCTTCTGAACTTTTTACATTCTGTCATCTAGTTATCAGCATTTGAATCCCGTTATTTTCGAAATTCTTATAGCCTAAAAATTAAGAAAGGCGTTTTTATATCAAATAAATTCGTTATTTTTTGTGTCTAAAGCTGCCGTAAAACGAAAAAGTAATGAAAATCCGAAGGTGCGAGATCTGGAGGATAAAGCAGATATAACAGTAATTCTCACTCAAATTTCCTTATTTTATGATGTCTTTCGCTAAATGAGTTCTCACATTTTTAATGCAAAATGATGTCGTGCATGTTGATAGAATTTCGTCTTTAATCTCGTCAATTATAGACAATAACTACTGGTCGCGTCGAACGGGATGTGCAAGCTTTGACATGTCACGTCAGATTTAACATAGTTAGTTCGTGCAGCATCCATCGGCTCAATTTCGAAGCCTTCACCTTCGCTAATGACTGTCGATATATGATTGGATGAATTGATCCAAGTGCTTCTGCTAATGCATCAATGGATAACCCCTTAATTCATCTCTACCAAGTCTCGTAGAATGTTGTTTTCCAATATTTTAATCCTCCAACGACCTGTGATCCATCCAGTACATAATGGTATATTTTTTCTCTATACTTTTACAAGTTTTTTTTATGAATTCCAATTTTTTATTACATTTGACAGATTATTTTATTTATTTTTTTAACAATGAATAGAAAGCAATACACTTAATTTAACAGTCTCAACTAACCAATTAAGTGTTTGAATATAATTTTTAAAAGATCCAGGGCTAATGGGTTTCTCACATTCACATTTCCCCCTGGCCAGTGTCATAAAGAATTCATAAATTTTGCCGGAAGGTTTACCTATCCGTATACTATCATGCAAATTCTTGTTGCTTAATAACCATGATACTGATTAATCACAGTAAATTATGTTATTTTGATTCTGGTGAATAAATTCGGTACTAGAAATTTCAAAAAATGGCTAAATATTCGACATCGCACTGTTAAAGACCTTTATAGACACTGATCCATAGCAAAATATTCAAGAATTATTGCCAGACCTTACATCTCCATGATGCACATTACATATGTATTTAAAACGGATTGATTGGGAATTATTCTTTTTATCGTATCTTATCGGCCATTTAACACTGAGGCGGGTCTCTGCCTTCAAACGGACGTGTCTCCAGAGATACGTCCATCTCAATCCTGATGTCAGGACTGTGACGGTCGTCCACCAGGTTATCTTGGCTCTTGGAATACGAGCGAGGTCGCCAGCCATAAATCCAGAAGCTGAGCTGTCAACGCGCGGGTTATTACAATAATAATTCCAGGCCAATTCGTATTTATAGTTCCGTAGAATCTACAAAACCTTGATTGTCCAATACCGACACGTAACATATTGGGATTAGGTTTTCTTAAAAATAATTCTTTTGGGATTTTAATGAATTTGGAGCATCCCCTGTATTCATTATATCTCGTTTCTTAGGTGAGATTATTTTAGGTAGACATAGGCTCATTAAGACGCGAAAAATATAAATAATTTTGTTTCATTAAAAATAAATATACATATTTTCATTTAAAACCAACAATTTTTAGGGGAACCTACGATAATAATATCAAAAGAACTACAGAGTTCTAGCTAAGAGTTAAGATAATGATATAAATTACATTTTAAAACAATTAAATGTTTCGTTGGAAAAGATTAAATAGAAAATTAATTTTCTTGTTGACGCATCTAATAAAAAACAAATATACGTGTATAGTTAAAAATATTGATTTAAGCATAATGCTATTTATAGAACTAATCTTTTTTGCGTTATACATATAGTGAATATTGTTAAGATTAATAAATGAAAGATTATATGTCAAGGATAGCTGTGTCTTAATAAATATTTAAAATATACATTTTTTTTTATAATCGAACCTTATTTTTAATTATACCCTGCAGGCTTTCAATATAATTTAATCAAAGTTATTGTTCAAAAATATCCTTCAATATATAATAATACTTTTTTGTTGTACTTATAAAGTAACAAATAAAATTTTAAATATTTTTTTATTGATATAAATTTGACCAAAATAGAATGAAAATTTGTTATTCTTTCGAGTGGATTCAAGATGGATAAATTTATTATTTATCGTTCTTTGTTCAGACAGATTTCACTACGTAAATCCGAAAAATATCGAAACATTTGTTGATTGAAAAATAATAAATACAAAACATTGTCTAATCCATCTCAGTATTTTATATGTCAATTTAAAAAAAATGTTTGATCACAATTGTAGCTTCTTATTGATTCGTCTCATGTTTAATATCTATTAAAATTACTTACAGTACAAAGAATCGAGACGATTTTTAATAGTCATATTTATTAAATGCGTGTGATGAATTTAATTAAATTTAAAATCGCTTATGTATTATGTATTGTATTATTTAAATTGCTGTAGAGGAATATCTCAGTTGAATTCGATTTAAAAAAGTTACACCGAACCGATCTCAGACACAAGTATGTAAGAGATCCTTTTTATACAGTGTTTTCATAAAGATAAGGTTTTTCTGCGAACTGGCCCCGGGCGACCTCTCCTCCCATTTCATATTTCCAGCCCCCACCCGGCCATAGAAATGTAATATGTTTAATATTAAATAATTCTGAATTGAACATGCTGAATTTTTTCTGTTTCGTCATTATACGCGAACATAAATAAATACGCAGCGAAAATCCTTTTCCTCTCATTATTCGGCATGGCGGCCTCGCACGAGACCCTCCATACAAACGCACGTATTATTGTTTCCGTCACAATTTCATTTTAGGGAGCAAGGGAGGACCCGCTTGTTTGAACGAAAATCCCAAGCCGAAAGCAATAAAAAAATTTACAAATTAATCATCAAACGCTTGTTGATTTTTTTTTACATCTTTCGAAATGTTTGTATTAATTACACACGAGAATTACTCGGTGTGTAAAGACACAGACGTTTCGAATTTAATTTAAACGAAGAATAATAGAATTTTATCGTATTTGTTCATGCATATAGTTAGTTTAATTTAAATTGCTGAAATACCTATATGCGCCCCATTATTTATTCAATCGAAAAAACGGGAAAAGTGTTTTTTTTTAATAAATAATAAAATGTTTTTTCGGAAAAATATAGCTTGATTAGAAATGTATTGATTTTATTTTTTTTAATATTTGACGTAAAATATTGTTATGAATTTTGAAATATATTTCATCATAATTAGCGTAGTTAACGATCCGTAGATGATTGAAGCCTTTATAAATTAACAATATGGACAAATTGAACAATTTCCCTTTTAAAATATTCGCGTAAAATTATTGTTCCTTGTTCAACTTGGTAATTTAAACGTCCCAGATTGTGCCCCAAATTAAAACTAATGAAACGTAAGCAACGTTGTTTAATATTTTTTAAATTCGATATTTCTTAAAAATCAGAAATTTTTTATCATAAATGAACGTACACTCAACACTTTTTTTACGCGATCTACTCAAAAAAACAAACTCTTTATATTAACAAGCATTATTTGTTCTAATACGATTTCCAGAAAGAAAATATTTATATAATTGCATAACAGTTTACCTAATAACAAGAAATTGAACAACACAGGATAGTAATAACAAACAAAAAGCTACTTTATATTTCAACATAATAAACGTGTAGGTTGTATTATTTTTTTCTTAATTAAAATACATGTATAAATAATATTTATTGTGTTTTCAGTTATTTATTAAATATTTTTGCGTCTCGAAACTAACCGCGTATTCATTTATAATGGAAAACAGATCCCAACTATTTCGAATAAAGATATTGATGAATTCTTCACTTGACTTTATGAAAAATAAATTAATTATTCCATGAATAATACTAGTTATTCATGATATGCTTAAAAATTGGTCGATATTTTGAATTTTTCTACTAATGGATATGACGCTTAAATGACATGCGCACTCGGTGATGTTCCGCCGCAGACTAGAGGACACGCCGCCGGTAGACCGACCACCACGTGTCACTAGTACACGTTTCACTCGCACTTGCCACATCGTACCGGATGCAATCGAGAAAAAACATCGCGCCCTTGGCTACAGAAGCGAATATGGTTGATTTTAATTTTTTTTCGCAATTGCGGACAACAAAGGTCAACGATTATTTATAATATTTATTCTATAGACTTTTTTTAGACATATACAAAAAGTTTGTGATATGTAGGATTTATATTAAAAAAGTTATTCGGTAAAAATCATAAACTTGAGATCTCAAATAGACATCACCACGTCTAGATTACATAAAAATAGATTTAATAATAGATGTGAATTTTCATATTTAATTTGAATATAAAATTTACAGTTAAATAACGCTTTTATGCTTATATATTTCAATATATCGCGAGCATAAGATATAATTTAAATTGATGATTGAATATTATTTTTAAAATTAATTTTCAATATTCGGATACTAATATTTCAGCTGTCAGTTAAAATTGTCATAAGCAATAAATCAATTAGTTTGTAATTGAGGCACTGTTGACCCGATAGATTGAGTGAAATATGAGAACAGCAGGGTCGAAAGTACTAAAATATAAATATTTACATTAATTAAATTGTTTATAACAAACAAACACAGTAGATGTGTCGTTGGTATTATTTTTTTAAAATAAATACGGCTTTTTTAATTTCGGTAACCAATCTCCAATTTTTCTATTGATTTTATCACTTTTTAACACGGATTTAGTGGAACTTATCTATCGTGTAAAAAAGAGTTGTTTTCAAGTTTGATATAACTCAAAAACAATTATTTCTCTTAGATAAATCTGCAGAGAAATAGCAGGTATCAGAAAGGCAACTTTACGTGTAGAATTTGGGCTTTTATCTCGGATTATCTAATGTATATCTTGCAAATTGTTTATTGTGTAACGGGTAAGACTTGCAATTAATTTCTAAGCACTGTTTGCAATACATAAAATTATATAGCAATTTAATAGATTCGCCCAGATTTAAGTTAGTGCGTTATATAACAAAAACGTTAAGCCATTTTGACTTTGTAACTTTGTTTTTCTGAAACTTTGCTCGTAAAATTAAGTGCGTGTAAGCATTATTTAGTTGAGAGAGTCTAATGAGATCTTGTTATTTTAATGCTTTATACATTATGTGACATGTTTTCTTAATTATTTTCAGATTAAAGGACCACAACATGTCTTGTTAATATTTCGTTGGAATTAATATAATTAAAAATGGCTGCGCAAAAATTCAAATGGTGCGCTAACATGTCAGCGGGAGCGCTGGGGTCAGATTTTTGCATACAAAATCTGACATGGCTTGACGAGTATGGCGTCGGCGAAGAAATAGCATTGGAGCGAGTCGTATCAGCCGTGGTGCCAGTATTCTTCGGATTGATCGGACTGGTGGGGTTGTTGGGAAATGCTTTGGTCGTGCTGGTGGTGGCGTCGAATCCCGGAATGCGATCTACCACAAATTTGCTGATAATAAATTTGGCCATCGCAGATCTCCTGTTTGTCGTGTTTTGCGTTCCGTTCACCGCAACAGATTACGTATTGCCGAAATGGCCGTTCGGAGATTTGTGGTGCAAAGTGGTGCAATACCTGATAGTGGTAACAGCTCATGCTTCGGTGTACACATTAGTCCTTATGTCACTGGATCGATATTTGGCTGTGGTACATCCGGTTGCGTCGATGGGAGTCAGAACTGAGAAGAATGCCACTAGAGCCATAATCTTTGTATGGTTCATCATCTTCAGCAGCGCCATACCCGTGGCTATATGCCACGGTGAACAGCAATACTGGCATCGAGGGTTAGATCAATCGTCGTGTGTATTTTTGGAGAAAGGATTTTGCAAAAAATCAGGATTTCAATTGGCATTCTTGACGTCGGCTTACGTATTGCCGTTGACGCTGATCTGCGGATTGTACGTGCGACTGCTAGCGAGACTTTGGCGAAATCCACCGGGGCAGAGAATATCCGAAGAATCGAGAAAAGGCAAGAGACGCGTTACGAGAATGGTGCTTGTGGTGGTTGCAGCTTTCGCAATTTGCTGGTTACCGATACACGTGAGTACATAACAGTTTTACTACATTTAATTTAAAGCGCTCATAAAATAATTCAATCATCAAAATAAATAGTACTGCTAAGATTATTTGTTCAATTTCATATAGCGAGATCAATTTTTAATATTTACTTCTATTATTAGGATTGAAATTTGATAAGATATCGTTTATATTATTTTCTTAGATATTTATCTGATATAATGAAATATATTTAACACACTGCCACGGGGCGAATCGCGGAAAAAACATGCGATAGGGCGGGACCCATTCGCCGAAATTTAGTGAAACGTCGTTTTTTTACAAAAAAACTTTTATTAATCAAGATATTGAGCCCATAATTTAATTACTTGAACTTCAACATTTGCTGGATTGTGTGTATGAAGTTTCAAGGTTATTAGTAAAGATATTCATCTATTTTTTTGTATTGCTACAACTTTCAAGTATCTAGCCAATAAAAACATATTTAAAAAAACTAAACGTTGTAAAAGTTACACCCGATCATACGTAGAGTGTAGGCTAGCGCGTGATATGCGCGCCCCGGACATACACAAAAACGCTTTTGACGTGGAATCCACGACCCCCCCCGTAGGCAATGCGTTAATAATTGTATCGTTACATTAAGAATAATAAATAAAATAAAATATGTTGCGATAATTAATTCGCAAAAAATGCGTTCTTGACTTGATAGATTTTAATCTGAAACAAATTATTTGGTCGTCCCGACGAAAATGGGATATTTTTCATGGTCAATTATGACCATCCAATCTTCTACAAGGTGTGGTGCTACTTTATCAATTTATTAAAAATTGCATATTGTACAAATACTGCTGCAAATAAAAACATTTGTAACATATTTAAATATGGTTGATGCTGTTTTCAACAGTTTAAAAGTGGTGATTTTAATCTAAAATACAATCCTAAAAGCGGAAAAGTAGTAAAAATGGATGACGACTTAATGCTCACAGAATTCGAATCAAATCTAATACAGGCTATACGACAATTAGATACCCATCGTATAGTGTACAAGAAAATCGACTATGTAGTGAAACAGCTCTGAATACCGCACGATCTAACGTAAGAGATCAAAGCGGTACGCAAGCACATATGTACAGTTTTATCTTAAATAAACAAACACTCCGTTTTTACCCAATTTAATGACCGAAAACGTAAAGTGGGTGCTATATTCGAACCCATGACGCTAATGGATATGATTTTCATAGAATATATAACATAATTTACCTCTTGAGCAAGTCTAACTGTAAAAAAAATACTTTTCATTGTACGTTGTGATGTAAGAGACATAATTTATCACAAAACTCTTCCTTATAGTAAAACAATTACGAGGAAAGTATACTGTGCCCATCTCGAAAATGTGATTGTAGCAATAAGGCTAAAAAGACCTGTATTTACAATCGATACTCAATTTTATTTCAGCACGCCAACACTCGACACCATACATCGAAGTTGGATAGAAAACTATTTTTTTCACTCCATATAGTCCTGAGTTGGCTCCTTTAGATTATCATTTATTACGATCTGTGCAGTATTATTTAACTGAAAAAAATACTCTCTTTATAAGATGTGAGAAAAGCATCCAGGAATATTTTGCATATAAATGTACTAAATTTTATTGTAACATTATTAAAAATATGCTAAATAGATGGAAGAGGGTTGTGTCTACGGAAAGAAAATATATTATATCGCAGCTATATGTTTTTTTTATCTATTGATCTATTGTTCTAAATACTACATCATTGTGAATTATAAATCACAGTGCGTAAGATAAATACAGAACACTCTGTGGGTCAGACGTATTAGCCCAAAGGATTTTTTAGTAAAATTTAACCACGATTTTTTTCTATTTATTTATAAATAAATGTATTTTATTCAATAGGACATCAGATCAAACCTTATAGATGTTTCGTATTCATTTTACCAATGAAAAACTTTTTTTATATATTTGTAGAATACAATTAATGAGAGTAGAACGTAAATTCGACCAAAAATATTCAGAGTGGAAAAGGTTAATTATCTGGTTTGCAGATTATTCATGCATGTAATTAATCCATCTATTGAAAAACATTTAAAAAAATTAAATAATCCATAAAGAAAGGTCTACGTTGAAGATTTCGGAAGACTTTGGAGTCGGTTCGGGAGCTGTAGATGAACTCATAAAATTATACTTTTGATGATTGGACAAGCTATTTAACCAAGATCATCTAAAGAAACAAAAAAAATAATCTTTCTCTTAATTATTAACCATAAAGAGGCATGAATGGATAGGTAGATCTTTAAAGATTGCTTCAAAATTAAATAGTTTCCAGAATTGATAGATTTTTTTTGGAAAATAAGATGTTGCCACAGAAACCAATGCTATTGTTGGGTAATTCTCGTTCTTATTCAATTTTACGATTTAATGTCACAGCTTTAATTTATGTAATTATTTTTTTAATGGACGGCATTTCCGTACTGGTTTTTTAAAGCATTTGTAAGAGATGACGACTTGATTTAACACTGAAAAAATAATTTATGGAGTAATTCAACCGTGGTACAGAATAAAGTCAGTAACACGAGTTTGATCGTAGAAGAAAATTTACCTATGTCAAAGAGATTTTTTTTTAAATCTGAAATATGTGACCAAATGCAAAATTTACAAGACTTTGAAAATGTCTGTACAGAAAACGTTAAATGGTTATAATACAATTTATTTATTCCAGCTTTTCAACATATTAGCGATGCGGATTATATTTCTAAGCATATTCAAGATATAAAGAGAACAAGGACGCCAGCGAAGAAGGATGAGGATTTAAATATAAAAAATAGCTTTTCTTGAAATTTTCTTAATAAATAAATATACTTCTTCTTCAGGTGCCTTGCCCGTTTTCGACGTAGGCTTTCTACATTTCCTTGTTATTTCTCCATATAATTGTCTGAATAATTATTATCCATATTTAAATAAAAGTATGCTTCAGAAATATATATGTAACGGAATTTAAAAAATGAATAAAATCAACAGTTCGGATAATCAGTGCGATTAACATTAGTCTGGATAATCGTAAGTGTACTGTAATAGTATATTTTGTCGATTTCTCAACAAAAATTCTCAACTGTAAGTTATCAAATTCAACTCTTGCAACAACCGCTAAATTACAATACTATTACTTAATATGAGTAATGTTTCGTGGAATGATATTTTTTTAATGATAATTTAATTATCACAAAATCCCATTGCGTTTAAAGCGAAAGCTTTCCGATCAATTTGTTAAATGAGCGGTGATCAGTGATGAATGGAAACATGGTTACTGTCTGTTTTGTGATAACAGCACAAAGCGATTGCACACAGAAGGAATATTGTATGATGCAAATTAGCCCGCTAATCTAATAATGGCTCCATGATTGAGAGGATATAAAATGGCTCTGAAACATCGAACATTATATCTATCTTTATGATTTTATGAATTCGCGTTCAGTTGTATTTATATTATTTTATTAATAAGGGCTTGGATTATGCAACTGGCATCCCTGATTTACAGGCTAAGCCTATGCTCATTTCGAGGCCTTGGTACATCCGCAGATTTCAGCACTGAAAAATAATCCCGCCCCTGGACCATTCCATCGGGCTACTTTCACAGGATTTACAACACAGGTTTAGAGCCCTCATTGAAGATAATCGCCGGACACAGTTGACTTGTTGAGAAGTCCTGGTGGCAATGATGTCCCTCACGCAATTTCGTGAGTCCCGCGTGAGTGTTTGAGCACAATGCAGAGCTTTCGGTTATGTTTCGGCTCCGTAATAAATGGAGGTCGTTTGCGGATGACCATTCTGCAATTTGCTCCCCAGCCTTATTGTTAGCGGAATATGCCCATTGTTTGCGGCGGCTCTTTTTCCGGCCTGGCATCGTCAGATTCCTGTCTACTTATAAATAAATTATAACATCCAATCTCACTCTGGAGAAAAACATTTTTATGAAACGAGCAAAACAATAGGGGTCCAAAAGAGAAATGCAACATCAATTACATCGGCAAAGAGATAAATAACAAATACATATGTATCATAGCATAATCGGTAATTTATTGTTAAAGATTGTGTAAATAACAGATATTAATATAATCTAAAACTATAATAAATATGCATATTTTATTTGAAATATATGAAATCGTTCTCATGTATATTTTTATTTAAAAAGATAGATACATAGTCGTCTAAGCTCATTCTCAGAAATTGTAAAATTTGATACCGTTAATAAAAACGTGAAACTTACATGCGAGCTCGATAAAAATATGAGAATTCACA
This sequence comes from Philopotamus ludificatus, assembly GCA_022495035.1. Lineage (NCBI taxonomy): Eukaryota > Metazoa > Arthropoda > Insecta > Trichoptera > Philopotamidae > Philopotamus > Philopotamus ludificatus. Next base: position 5,496 of record JAGXCT010037088.1, on the reverse strand, counting down.
TAAAATAAACGATGGTACATATATCTCTTTAAAATTTTGTTACGTTCCCAATTTCTGCAAAGTGGCAATCTGCATATTTTTTCATACACATAGACAAAAATAAGAAAAATATATATTTATAATGCACGTCCTATGTATTATACATATGTGTGTATTCGAGGATGGCTATTCATTATAAATAAAAATATTTTTCTGTATATGAAAGGACAGCATTCATAGAAAATTGATTCCATTCATCGCGAAGTACACTACAGATCAAATATTTTTATTGTGCAAGATATTTTTTTATCCTATCTACAGGCAAAATAATCATTTATAAAATAAAAAAATACCGGAAATATGATTTTATTTAATGAAAAAATATTTAAGAAAAAATACCACTTGTGTATTGTGCGGCAGAAGCTGTTAACAGATCGTATATATGTTTATTTATATGTTAAACGAGAAGCATTAATTTATTTAACAATGTTTATTAAAGCTTGATCTCTTTTTAAACAAACTAAATTATTTTATCGCCTACATTATATTATGCTACACATGTTTGTTTACCACTTTGATTTATTTTACATACGTATGTAGCCAGAAAATATGTAAACATATTTAAATCCCACGAAAACGTATTTTATATGTGGAGCATCGCATAATCTATTCTATAAAAACTATAAATTTGAAATTTATAGCGCGCACGACGCCGGATTTTATTAAAAATCTCACGCTTTCAGTGCAGCAGCTGATACAGCATAATCTGCTGTGGATACTTCAGAAGTGCAATGATGCATAATCGCGTCTATCCAAGCCCATAATAAGTTGTATGATAATATTCATCAAGATACGCAAGAACTTTACGAACGGCCGGTTTCGCACTAGACATGTATAATTTATCATGCTGAGCGTATTCGTCCCGAAAGATTTCAATGATCATTGATTACTGAATAGATGAAAGAGCATCAAAGGAATCAGGCTTGGCTATTTATTTTTGCGAGCAAGACACACCCGTGTGATTATGTTAATGCCATCTCCTTTCATAAGCCAGATATTTCGAATTAATTATAGCTGGGGCCCGTAAAAATGAAAGCTTTTACGCCGATGGCTAATTTGATGGGGTGATCACATTTGACCGGGACCTCGTTATTAATTTAATAATATGAAAAAAAAATCGGTTCAGCGGAAAAAATATATTTTTATTTTATACAATGGAAAATTGGTAAATTTCCATTTTGTATTAATTTTTTGAATAAAAATTTGCGGTTATAATACGTCTCCACCAGAAAAGTAATTTTAAGCGTGGTCGTGTTCTTTTCTCGGCCTTTGATTAAATTCTAATAACAGTATAGAATATTTTATTGGAAAATAAATAATAATAATTTAAAATATTGCATATATCTATTTGGGTAACAACTCTTGCAGTGATTCGTGTTATGGCATTAGTAAAAAAACAGATAAATATTATGATGTCTATATTTATTTACATATTCGTCACAATGAATATCTGTTTAATCTTTTACATGATTTTAAATTTTTTCGTAACATATTTTCCATAATTATCTCATTTTGATTTAACAGCATGTGATGGATTATTCTTCGATAATCCCATCCATACGCATAATTTAATCTGGCGTCCGTATATTTTTTTTCGGATTAGCTTGGGGCTTTGTAACTTTTTTGATCCATTGTTTTTTTCTGATAAAATATTAATAAATAATTTGTTTTTCATCGCCAGTAACGATTCTGTTCAACACTCACGCCATCATTTTATTTATTTCACTGGAGTATTCTGCTGATGTGATAACCAATGCGATGAAAACATATTGTTGATTGAGGGGAATTAATGTTTCATTAACTTCATTAAAACGTCTTTATCAATGTTTGAAGGGCATTTAGATCGTTTATCACTTTTCAAGGTCATATCTCCTGAACAGAACTTCGTAAACTATTTCAACATAGTACAATTATTATATGTATGCTTTTCCTACACCATTATTAACCCATCCGTCACGGTGGCTTGAAAACAACGGCTTCGTCCTAAGGGGGTATTTCAGATACCCCAAACATTTTAAGTATTCATGTTTTTCATAGTTAATAATAATATGCTTTATAATTTTGTCAATATTTTAGATTTATTTTACTAATCGCGACGCGTTGATGACAACGCTCTCGGCCACGTTTCGCCGCAGACTAAGCTCTCGCAGCACGTGTCACTAGTATGTTTCACTCTCACTCGTATCAGATGCGTGCGATTAAAAACACTGCACGCGTGACAACTGCAGAGAATATTTTTGTTTTTATAGAATCTTCTTTTTGTAAAAATGGACAAGAAATACAACTTATTAACAGTTGATGAACTTTGAATCTGATTTATTTAAATAAATGAATTCCATAGTCCATTTGTTTCTCAAAGACAATGACGCAATATTTTTTAAGATATTATAACAAAATTAAAATAAATCATTGTATCAATAAATATAAATATTTTCAAAACAATTGATTTTCATTAAAATAGATTCAGTATATAAGTGGTATAACTCCATTATCAAGGGAAAACATGAAATAATGTACACTTTCGTGGAATCTAGATATCATATTTTCATATTCAAAATCTTACCATTAATGTTGTACACAAGGGCGCCATTCATATGGCCAGAATGTGTAGCGCCCACAATCCTCATGGTTGTTTAATATTGTTTTTAAAATGGAATAACTTCAGTTGTTCCAATCATATTTAAAGCAGTTTTTATCCCATTAATTTCGCTTTATATCAAATGAACCATAAAGATTTTGTCTCGATTAAAAAATCCGTAGAAAAGACAATATCAGATAATAAAAAAATACAGACAGAGAAGTTATGAGCTGAATATATGATATACGCTGATGATAAGCCAAATATAGGTTGATTTAGGTTTAAAAAGGATGAACCGCACAAAATCTTTAGATTTCGAATTGAGCATGAAACAAGGGACAATTAGACATTTTTAAAGACCGTAACAGATGGAAATTATATGAAATAAGGTCGGTCAGGTAAGATCGATGCCAAAGCTCTACACATAAGTCAGATTTTTTTGAATGATGAAGGCTCTGCACACGTGCGATTTATTGCACCATTCAGTTTATACGGTTAAAACATACTTAATTGCATTTACAGTTTCCCTATATTTTAACAGCCCTCAGTAGAATATATATCGAGAAACTTGGTTAAGCTATAGTTTGAGAGAATCCCCCAGCAATCGCCCAACCTCTTTTGTCTCTTAAAATTAGTATAAATTCTTCACTTATAATCAATGATCAAATTGTCCAAAAATGGTTGCTGTAATTAGCGATCCTTCAAATAAACGCAGACATAGATCTTTTTTTCGCCTTGTTCAGAAATCAACTTACACCATGCTCAGATTATTAACTCTCAAAATAGGATGAAGAGCTTTTGCAACCGAAGTGTTGGACGAACTCATCTTTATTGCCATTTTACGCATAATTAAACTTGAATTACTTTTAATCAGCACTTTTAATCCATGATCGTCGAACACAATATGGTGACCTTTTTATCTTATAAGTCGAAATTTCCTGCATGATTTTTTTTTCACCAAAAGCATGTGCGACATGTGCGACTAACTGCAACTTTTCCGAATTTTTTTTTCAGGGATTATTTTGCGTTGTATTTTTTGCTGTAGTAATATAGGATATAACGAGTATGCTCTGAATTGTCAGAAAAAAATTGAGGGGTGGAATATTTTACAAAAAATATTAGTTTCTTATAAATATAATACTGAAATGATAGCTTCAAATCATCCTAAAGGGAACTGAAACAATTTTGGAATTATTTGTGTTAAAATCACTTTATATGGGCCAACAAATTATTATATATTTTAATGACAAAATATATTCGTTAAAGCTAATCCATAACATAATAGTTTCTAAATACATTTATTAATACATGAAATGGTATGTCTCATGGCTCATTTTATATGCCGTAATTATTATTATAAAATGGATTGCTTTGAAATGAAACCCATATGATTTTATAAATAATATTCAGAGATTTAATTGAAATTGTTAATATATATGTACTTGGTAATTGAAAACATGAATATTTAAACGTGTTCAGCTTTGTCTGAATGACTTTTCAAACGGATTTCAATGTGGCATATTAAATCCGGCGAATTATTTGAATTTGCAAATCCCGCAAAATTTGGCGCGCAATTTATCTCCGAGTTAAAAATAATTTATTGCATTAAATATTTAAACGCCGTGCGTCATGGATCGCCATTTTTTCGGATGATCCTTACAGACCCTGCGACATTTTAAATATGCATGTGGAGGGATATTTTTTTTTGGGATCTCATTTTGAAAAAAAAAATGCCAACGTAAACCGGGGGGGGTCTTGATGAATTAAAAATGATTTTTCTCTGGGCCTCTATTAACATAACGCCCCTTGTTTTGGCGAGATACGTTTCACAAACAGAGCATTATTAATGAAATTTACAACGCAATTTGTTCGCCTTTGTAATTTTACACTTTTTTTGAAGACGTTTAATGCGTATTTTTTTAGTAAATCGTGATATAAACCTCGTCGCATTCGAATCGTAAGGGTTTTGCAAATTCACGGGTCGAATTAAAATATAAGGGTAGGCATGTATCTGACTCGTATGTGTGATTAATGAGTTCCCAAAGGCAACGTGGCATACGATCCAATCTTCGATATTAAAATAATACGTATATAATTTGTATCGTAATTTTAATATATGTCCGGAATAAAAGCCGAATGTCTGCCGGGTTTTAGTGCGATACTTAGTATATTTAGGTCACGCAAAGTGTTGCGGCTAGGGATCAGTTTTCAGGCCGTACCTTCGGGAAAGTGAGTTGGTCGTATTTTTTTTAAATATAACCCACTAAATAATGGGTTGAATCCACTCTACGCGGAAATTTTATAGTGTTGTGTCTCAAAGTACCAATAAACATTACAAAAGTTAATGGGTTTTCCGCGAAAATTCAAACAATGAATTCGGCGTTGAATTTTACTGATATTGCGGAATTTTATGAGCATAAATTATGCTTAATGATAATTTTAAATAATAATTCAAGCGTAGTATCCGGTTATAACTAACGTTATTTTTTATGCACAATAAAAAGTATTTTATACATTAAAAAAAATATGTATCATTATCGAGAAAAATTATTATTATTAGAAATAACCTTTTTTTCCTTAATAATATTATGTAATGAATAAAATATATTTAGAATTTTTTTCTATGAATAACAAATTTACTGTTCTATCATAAATAAATATATTTCCGTATTTTCCTACCATTGTATAATTATCATATATCAATATTTATTATTGTATAAAACATCCGTAATATTATTATTTATTTATAATATATTACGGATGTTTTATACAATAATAAATATTGATATATGATAATTATAC
>JAGXCT010037087.1:0-144413 GCA_022495035.1 Philopotamus ludificatus | reverse complement strand
ACAAAATCACATAAATAGGGTATAGGGTTGGGGCCTCAGAATTGAATGGGGCATGGGGCCTCAGAATTGAATGTGGCTGGGGCCTCTCGAGCGCTAAATCCGCCACTGCACATGCACACACGTCGGTGATTTACAATAAATGGTAGCAAACATCAAATACATCAGACAATGTTACGAATGTACAAAACAGAGTATGTACACGCCATCTTCCAACAATTACGACGGTCGCGTTCACTCGATGCCGTTGTGTGTACGCACATGATAAAATCAAGATTTAAACATAAAATAATAATAAGTCATATTGAGTAGACACGGAGCGGTGTCACTTTTATATTTGTACTCGTATAGGTTGCTGAATCACCCTCAAAACTATTACATTGTACAATAATAGATATATATATATATATAACTTTAAATTACCAACACTATAAAATTTTTACATAACAATATTTGTAATATATAACGTAAGCTGAATTATAAAATCAATATCAATGTTTACATCTTACATCTGTTATCTATATTTTATTTCGTATAATCAAGCGTATTTTGAAATCTTTCGTCGGTAGATTTACGTCGGAACGATTATTAAAAAGTACGCATTATAGAAATTTCAAAATACCCCTGTTTATACATATCTACTAGTTAATTAAGGACTTTAAACATTTTAAATTTTTATTTAACAATATATTATTATTAATTAATTAAGGCCAATTAGCAATCAGGGTGTAATACATATATACGTACACATACGAATATATACATAGAAAAATATTAAATTATAAAATACAAACAACATTTATTCTCGTGAAACGATAGATTTTATTCGGAAAATTTTGCTAAACGAAAATGCGTTACGGTTCTATTGACGTCGATCAACGTTCGCTATGTAAGATTAAAAAATAAATAAATCTATTATAATCTCCGAATTTATTCACATACCTGAAGACTCTCTTTTTTTCTAGGACTAAGAATTCCTTATTAAATTAAATAAATATTAATTTTTATCACAATGTTTTGCTCACGTTTGATATTTTAGATGTGTGATATAGTAAAATATTCATTCAAATCAATCACTTTTATTCAAATATTTTAAGTCCATGTTGATAAATCATAAAAAAAATAATCACTTAAACGCGCGGATGAAAATAAAAACTAAAGACTTTTAAGCACTCTCTCGATATCCATAAAATCCGATCAAAATTTTGTAAAAATATATTAACCAATTCATATACGCCTCGCCCCTCGGCAGTATCGTCATCAAAACGACTCGTATTAATTAACAAATTAATTAATAAACAGTCATTATGAAAATTGACATACAAAATCTAATGAAATTTTGACGTAGGTTTTTTCAGATTGTAAAGAAACTCGTCTGTAACAATGATAATTTATTGGTCTCTGGTGTTTAAAGCATCGCGATGCACTGATCGTATAACATTTTGCTTTCGTAATAATAAACCACATTTCACGTAAAACGGATTGTTAAGAGATGATGCGACGCATTACTAAACATGATAAACTTTTTAAAAATATCACCTATTTTACATTATCTTATTGTTATTTTCCAATACAGCGTAAAATACTTTAGAATTAAGATATACCTAAAACATATTTTGTGCCGTGTCTTATAAGAAAGTCTTTCGAATTCTAAAATTATTTCATCACTGTAAAAATTATCGCCAATTTATTTGTCGGTGTCAAATTCATTTTTTGTGAACTGTGCCTTCTCTATTTTTCTCTACTCGACGCAAAACGATATTTCAAATCAACAGAACAGATTAGAAAAAAAAAACAAAACGATTTAATATGAAATAATTTTTAATTAAAAAACAGTAATATCTATATTTTTAGAAATTTTTCAAGCTCGTAATACGTCAAAAATTTATTCAAATTTCAACAATAAAGAACGGAGAAGATAAGGATAATTGCTAAAAGTTAATGATAGTAATTATTAATAATCAACACATATAATTTTAAATTCAATAAATAAATAATCAATATCAAATGCAAACAGCACTATATCCTACACATTCCCGAATTACAATGTTTAAGTTTTCAAACGCCACATTACATTTTCATACGTTTATTTTTTACATACGTTATTCGATTATCAATATTCAACTAACGAAAACAGTCTAATACATACTGGTATGTATAATTATTTGTGCAGAAACGTTCCGTTCAATCGAGACCAAATTTATGAATTATTCAAAAAAAATCTCGGCGGCAAGCCGAGATTTATAGATCAATGGTTTCGAATTTACAATCGCGTAAATTTTTGATTTTTATTATATAGACTTTAATAACTGCGCAAGAATCTATTTCGCGGTCAAATCTTCTGTCGACATAAACACATTTAAAAATCAGGATTTTTAGAATCAATATTTTTTAATAAATGTCCCATGAAATTTGGAAAATTTGAAAGTTTTTGTTTTTTTTTTTTCAACACAAGGCACAGTGGTACAGTCATTAACGTGTAACGTGAGCTAAAAAATTGAAAAACAATTTTGTCCGCGATGATTTTAAATTTCTATAGTATTAATATCCTTATGTATGAATAAAAATCACGATCCTCCGTTTTTATATTGTAGCAACTGCAGAGAAAGTAACACAAAACATATTGACCTAACACACTACAATTAATATCAAATAAATCTTAACGAGATTGAAAAAAAATGTTTTAAAGTCTTTCTTTACTATGCATAAATTCAGTTCACATTCGAAGATTCTTATCACGTCTACTTGAAATGTTTTTTTATGTACGCAGGGCCTTCGAAACCCCCTTATTGAAAATGGGGTATGATTTTATCAAAATATTATGGTATATATGCGATGAGACGTTATTTTTTTTCATATTTACGATTATATTGTCCGACCTCGAAACAACGTTCATTCTTTTGAAAATGAAATATAACTACGAAACGATAAAACAGAATTGCACTAAGTACAAGTCGACAGTGTGATTTCAATACATGTTTCAAATGTGTTTCCTACGGATTAAATCAAAACATTAACAATGGCAACCATCGTACGATTGTACACACTAACCCTTTTACCTCCACGGAGCCGATTTATTATCAAATGTACCTTATGTAATAAAATATCACATTCACGAGTCACAATGTTCACGTTAACGATTCAACACGCCTTCAATATGGATTTTTTTTTAAATACATGGAGTTAAAAGGGTTAATCAAGTTATAATATGATTGCAATCTTTATTATAGAAGATCATTCACACATTTTTGAATCGATAATATCAATCAACATGAATTACCTTGAATGCAATAAGAGTGTAATAAATATATATTCTTTGAAATATTTAACTAATGCATATTTCAGATCGTTATTATGAGAGTCATATTTCGCTACGTTGATATTCAATCCCTACCGTTAATAAATAACTTTTTTTATTATTGAATTTAAGGTATATCCACGATTGATTCAAAACAATAAGTAACAGATAAAGCAATTGATCAATAAACATTCAACCGAGTAATTTAAAAAAAATTCCAATGATTTAAAATCCGATATAAAATATTTTTTTTTGTTAAATTAACATCTTATATAAATAATGTGTATACTGCGATACTCCTATCTAAAGAAATCTGCCCGACTTTTGTCAACTGCCATATTAAAAAAAAACATTTCTTTATTAAATAAAATAAATAAACACCGGTGAAACACATTTTTACACTATTCAATGTTCACATTTGTAACTAACAAATTCATTGTGACCATGGCGGCGTTGATTTCCTTCGTTCTCGGCGTACAGATTTCACTTTACTCTTCGTAAAGGCAGGCATTCAACACTGAGTCTTGAGATCTTGTTGTCTACGTGTTGAAATCATGCGGGTTGTCAATTGAGAATAACTCCTTATAAAGGGCGGGGAAAACGTACTGTGGATGAGCTGCTTTAAACTTGGACAAAGCTTCCATATGCATTAATGAAAGCTCTCTGCAAAATATCACCGTGATAATTAATAAAACAACGCACAAAGAAATCATAAAAAAAAAACAAACAAAATACAAACCGGAAGGTTGGGATTTTAGCCAGCAAAGTGTCTAAAACAGTCACATCGCCTTTTATTGGTGCATGGTTCATCTCAATTTCGTGTCTCATTGCTGTGATTGACATATTAAACAAGCATTGAATCTCGGTGTTACCGCGAAGACCGTGCCTTTCTGTAATTTGTCAAACTTGTAAATAATCACGATGGAATTTATACGATAGGAATTAACTCAATACATACCTGGCCATAGGAGGACCAAACTTTGATACAAAGCAAGTTCAGTCTCGGTCAACTTTAGTTGTGCAATAGAACGGGCCGCTTCAAAAATACAAGCGACCAATTTCGTTTCTTCATTGTCCGAAGTATACAATGATTCCTGCGTCAGCATCACATCGCCGTACAATACGGCGTTTTGTGATAAATCGATCATTCGGGACATTCTTACGATTGCAAGTTCAAAAGAACCTAAAACGAAATGAGATTTATTTAAATGGAGTTCTAATCCTGGAGGACACTACGTGATCTCCGCCGGTCATGAGCTTCTTCCGTTCACCTCCCAAGCCCCAGCAGAGACACGACCGACTCAACAGCTACCCTGTAGCCAGGATTATAATGGTGGTTCTCTAGATTAACTAGAATCTTGGAATACAAGTCAGCTGATTGCGACAATAATAACCAGATGTGGGTAAGATCGATTTGTATTTAATCTCCGGTAACCTCCGGTAACACACATGTCACCGAGTTGCCACGGATAGCAGCCTCACAGTTCTGTAGAATCCATGGAATCATGATTGTGCCTAACCACGAACGACGCCCTATCCGATACTGACATACCAAAACGCAACTATTTATTTTAATAATTAGATTTTTTACGCGAGAGTGCGAATGAAGACAACGGGAGCCATTATATATACCTGTGGTTACATGATGCAATATCTCCCGTTGTCGCCTGATGTACTGTCTAATATTTACTAGTTACTAAATGATGTAATTGGGAATGATGCCCGATTGCAACAATACTCAAAAATACATATCAACTCAATTTATGTTGGCAACATTCAAAATTTTATAAAAAAAAGAATCCCACAATATTAAAAAAAATTGCATTTTTTTTATCTAACATTAAATGTCGAATCTAATCTAAATAATTATATAAAAAAAAATGTACTATACCTGTTTTCAATAGCAATATTTGGTCATCTTGTGACAATTTCATAAAACCTGGTATAAGTTTAGCAAACTCTATAATATTTTGAATAATTCCCGTTAATTTCTCTGCACAGTCTAACCACATTTCTTCTTGCGACATTGATTTAAAATATAGTAATCTGAAAAATATTGCAAATAAATTATACGTATCGTAATATACAAAACATGAAATTACAGGTTATTTCTGGAAATTAATAATTTCTTAAATAATCAAGTATTACATACCTATTAACTTCTTGAGGTTTTCTGAACATTTCGTGTATATATTCGAGTTTGGGATTGGTGTTCGCATGTGCTTCTGCTAACGTTTTAACCAAGACTTCACTTATATGACCCTCGGCTGAAAAAAGCAATGAATCATTATTAAAAAATGAAAAAAATATAACAGCGTAATTCATATATATTTTATTCTACTCTATTTTGTTGCTACTATTTAAATATATAATAAATTTCGGTGTACAAAATAATAATAAGTGAATATATTAGCATATGTCGATAACAAATAAAATTACATACGATAAGGACTAAGAAAATTATCACATGCTCTCTAAAACCAAAAGTAATCAATTAACTTGAATACATTTACAATATAATATAGAATGCACTATAAATGTAATACTGCACTAAAAAGGTTGTACAGTACCCGATGCGTACGACATTACCGAACACAGTCCGATCGGAATAAGGTAATTTACAAACATGCGTAAGAAGCAGTTGTGATGTAAATAAATCGAAAACAAATAAATATATCAGTGTGTTCTATGATTACATATATCATTTCTAATCATTGCATATGTTTTACAAGCCAATGTCGTAATGATGAACATTCGGTGAACACAAAGAGGATTTGGAACAATCAAAATAATATGCATGACAGGTCTTCAAGGTGGCAAAACTCTTCTAGAAAATCATAATATCTAACGGGTCATCAGCAAATCAAGCAAAAAAATGCACAACAATCAAAGAAGTCTGCCGAACTCACTCGTCAGCTCATCCCCGGAGACCAATGTCAGATTGTGTCCGGCCACATTGATTCTTCTGTTTGCAGTAACGATCGTCGGATTGACCATTCCCATTCCGCCCAAATTAATATTGAGGCTGAGCGGATTGATATTGTGATGGTGAGGCGATTCGTCCATTTCATCCGGACTCAAACTTCCGAGAGGAACGGCGGTGGTTTGACCGGACACCAACACCGTACCCTGCTGTAGTTGCAGTGCGCCTTGACTAGAGATCATGTTCACGTTCGAATTCTGAACTGTCGATTGATTCATGTTACCGTTGCCGCTGCCGGTGGGCGAATTTAAAAATGTCGTCGAATCGACGTAGCTCGCTACCAAACTGTCGACCGAGTTCATCGAATTCTCCTGTTTGATCGTTACAATATTCCCCGTGACAATTGATGAATTGGATGGCTGCAATCTGTCTTGATTTGAGGCGATGGCGGTGGTGTTTGTACAACTTTGCTTAGCTTGGCTCGTCGAAGTAAATTTTTCAAAATCAGTCTGTTGTGAAGTTAGTGTGCTCTGTAGTCGAGACATTCGTATATCGTTTAGAGTGATGGCCGACTGTTGTTGACTTGTTGTGGCGGCTTGCGCTGATGAGGGCGATTGGATTATGTTACTTTGTCTTTGTTGTTGTTGCTGTTGTTGCTGTTGCTGTTGCTGTTGGGTTTGTTGGCTCTTTTGTTGTTGGTCACTCGCTAACACATTTCAAACAATTGTAATTTCAATACTACTTATATTCAATCGAATCATAAATCAACGCTACCTATTTAATACATTTTTGGTTTCTAAATGTTTCTTTTTTTGTGAGTGTTAGTAATATGTACCTTAATATTTAATTTATTTAGAAAAAGGTATTTACCAATATACTCACTATGTCCCATAAAGTCTCCGTCCATAATGCTAGGCGGTCGCGGTTCAAATGCCGTGGTTGAGTCTACATAATCTGCGGAAATGTCGTATCCCGCGTGCTGAGGTGGAGGTGGTTGCTGCGGAGGTGCTGGGCCGGCGGCTCCTAATCCCGTAGGACCGAGGGCCCCGCATGACCCGCTCCCTCCATACGAATTTGAATACGGATTAGCTCCTAACGGCGAGCTGTATGGATACCTGCAACAGCATTAAATGTTTTGAGGCAAGAAGTTTGCTCTGTGTACCATTCGATATCTCAAATATTATATTAAAGAAGTATTAGAACTTTTTAAACTTAAAACTTGGATATGAACAAAGATACCGAATGAAATCTCGTTATATGACGAGTTATTGAGAGTGAATAAGCATTGAATCTATCATGGTAGATGCAATATAATCGTTGTAGAGACATTTACCCATTGTAATGGTGGAACTGGTCTGTGCTGGATGGAGTCTGCTGGTCAAACACTGAACTGTCGGGCGCAGCGTCCGTCTGTGCTCGCATCTGTGCTCTGTGAAACCGAACCTCATCCTCCACCTTCTCCCTCTGCTTTTTTGACATGCGACCAAATTTTACGGCTGAAATATACAAAGAATATATATTAATAATTACATTTTTCAATTCAAATATACGTTATCATATTTTCTTTTGATCCGATTGTTCTGTATTAAATGATCCCCAAGGAATTATGAAGCCGAGATTAAATAGCTAAATTTTAAATTGAACACAGCAGACATTTAATCATATTATATATCGAAGCATTATCCGGCGTCTGTGTGCAGAACTTAAAATAAAAAAAATAAACTGTGTGTGTGCGTCGCACAATCTAGCCATATGTACGGCGTGTCCCTCTACTATATATAAAAGGGATTTATAAATGAAATAATTTTTATTAAATATACCAGGGCTAGCAAAGTATCATTCGCAAACAAATTATAAATTTAAATTCGATTTCATAATAGGGCCTAGAACGATCTGTTGGCCATATCTGTTCTAACTATGTCAACATATGGCAGTGCTTTGTTATGGGCAATGTAACTTTTTCTGTTGGCTTTTTCGGTTGTCCACGGTACCGGACGATCAAGATTTTATTGCGCACTCGTCCCTCGATCAACGCGGTCGCAATAAAATCCGCGTAAATGTCCGACGTAACGAAACGTTGAACTCGTATAAAATACGATCGATACATTGATCTCATAAAAACACAAATAAAATAACGATTTGTGGAAAGTTTTATCTAATTTACATAATTTAAAAAAAAGATTTTGTATCCACTAATCAATAATCAAAAAATGCAACTTTTTTGAAGAGATAAAGACAGAATCGTTAAAGGAGCTAAACGCCATACAGAATATTGCGTTATAGAAGAGCTGGGACATGTGTATAATATATTTGTAGGCACCACTATTAGAAATATATAAACACGGGCGCGCCGATTGTGCGGCGCACACAGGCGCCGAAAGATTAGATACGCCAAGAGGCGTATTTTATATCCATTTATAAATTATTTTATTAGATCAAAGGATCAAAGATCATAACTAGCTATAATAAACTATTTATTTTCAAGTCATACATGAGATAATAAAAAGCAGACACACGCGATCTCTATGATTTGCGTTATACGACTTTCACTTTCAAATATTTATATTATTCTGCGTAGTCAAATAACGTTCCGAAACACTATAGTCGCAATGGGGCCCGAAAGCAGTCTCACCAGACCACAACCTAAAACTGACTGATCTTATAGAGATGGGTTTTATTCCTAGAGAGGCATTTATTGTCTAACTTTAAAAAATGAATTATCTAAGAACAAATAAATAAAACGGCAGACGCGAGATATTTTTTATATATTTCTTAATATGCAAAATTAATAAACAATTAAATATTATTCCGGTGTAAATATTTTCTCACGAGAATTCCATTGTCTTCTTAGTGTACACCTTGTTCGCTAATATTTGCAACGGCGCTTATCAGTTATCCCAGGTCAATTCTCGTTTAAAGATTATTTATAGAATTGTTTTATAGCGATGTATGTATTCGAATTATAATGTGCAACACGAACGCGTAGATTTAATATGAACGCGCTACGAGCGTTGATAGCGCAATTCATGTACGCATTGTAAGTAAGAAGGCACCGTGCATATGGCCAGATTGTGCGGCGCACACAGGCGCATGAAAATTAGGGGCGCTATTTCAAAATAACAAATAATCTATTAACTCATTAAGGTCCGCTCGAATGCTTAGAAAATATTCTAGTACGCACATTGCAAAATAACCGTAAAAGTATTAGGTTTTATATATTAAAAATTACTCATAAACCTTTCGATACATTAACTTGAAAATTGGATATACTTTTTCTCCACAGATGTCTATGGCTTTATAAATCAGATCAGTACTTCCCAAGCTGTGTTAAGCGCTGTATTCGATATATAAAAACGGATAAGTGTTTGTGTGCATGTGTATGTTCCGCCATGATTATGGAACGCCTGGAGCAATTTTAACCAAACTTGCTACATACATGCCTTACTATCTCGAAAAAAATAGCATAAGGGTAAAACATCCCTAGCCATCTAGACGGTGGGGGATGACATGTAAAAACCGATATTAGTGTCGAATCCATAGTTTTCAGGGTCGTCAAAATGAATATTGACATAGAAAATGAAATATAAAAGAATTTCCAATATTTTATGATTATTTTTTTGTTAAATATTTATTTATTTATCTAACAATGCGCCATAATACGCAATTGTGAATACCACATCTTTTAGTTGCAAGTTACAGATTTTTTGGTGGGTGGTGGTGGGAATGTGTGTGTCACCCCTCGAATGAAGGACTTTATTTCCAGCTTCAAATTACAGATATACATTTATCAATAATTAAGGTCTGTGTATGATAGGTGACATCTCTACGTTAACACTTTGGCTGCCACGCTTTTTTTTATGAACTTGGCAGAAGTGCCGCGATTCTGTCAATATCCCGTAATATGGTAAAATGTGTTCTATAATTTGTAAACAGTGTGTGTCATTTGTTTCGTCAAATATTTTGTCCCCGTTGTAATTGTCCCCGAGTATTGATCATGGGATCCCGATTAAGATATGTACCCTTGTCGGATAAGAACAATATTGGTAACAATATCTATAACTGTGTTATAAATCGACCACCATTTGTCAACAACGAGTTGATTAGTAATGCAGAGGACTGAAGGTCGCTCATTATTCTCAAATTTTAAAGAAATGGAAAGCTGTCACATCATGCAAACCAAGGCAAAAGCATTCGGGACATTAATACGATCCCGGAAGCCAACAACATATTTTGTGTCTTAACATTGGACAGTTAAGAATAAAGAATGGAATGTCCTTGTGTATAAGACCAAATGGGACGTAAATCAGAATTGAAGCTCGTCGCCACTTTCTACTTTTATGGCTGGGGTTATTTCAAAGGAATCCAAATCTCGAAGAATCAATAGACCACAAGGATACAATAAAACAATAAATATTGGGAGTTGACAATGACTATTGTGTCTTTAGATAATATAGAAGAGCAATATAGAGTAATTGCAACCGAAGAATTCCACGGTCATTGTCAAGAACGGGTTGTAAATCCAAAGCAACGCAGGTGGCTCATAATACAAAATATAAGGACGGTCATCAAAGATATTTATGGACGAGCGAACATTCTAGAATGAATTATTTAACAATATTTAAGAAACGCCCCTTTTGACACCAGAAGATACCAAAGTATTGGACACTACTCCGACGAATCGGAAGCCGACCACGCCTTGAGATCGAGCGGGGGTAGTTGATCAATAGTTCCGGAGAAGAGTTCAAGTCTTACTCTCTTATATTAAGATCATCTCTTCGTAAGCAATGAAAACTTTGATTTGAATCCAGTACTAAAGGAAACTTTAGAAACCTCTACTTCGAATCCAGTACCAAATAAATCTTTGGGAACCTCTACTTAAAATCCTGTACCAAAGGAATCTTTGGGAACCTTCTGTCGCCGTACCAAGAATATTTTCTTCTTCGGAACAGAGATAAACCTAACGAAGTGACACCAGAAACCGTTCAATAAACATTATTGTCAAAACAAAGCGTGTTTCACTTTAATACCGATCTTCAAAACGATCGTCAACTACCGGACGGTCATAATTTTGCGCCAGCAGTCGTGTACCTTTTTGATACTCGAGTCCGTGTGCCTTAACAATTTGGTGGGAGCGATGGCATACCATTTTTTGGTACTACTGTCGCGCCCCCTTAACAACCGCACCTTTTAATAACCCGTAACAGCAAAATACGATAAACTCGGCTCTTGGCAGCCAAGGGTTAATATATGAATAATATGGCATAATTATAAAATTTTCAAATTGTTATTTTGAAATATTATTTAGAAACATATTTTTCTAAATAATGCTTAAAAAAGAGTGGTGGTAGGATTGCGTGTTCCAGCTTCAATCTACAGAAAAATATTTTGCAATAATTAAGGTCCGTGTATATTGGGCGACATCTCTACGTGAAAGTTAGAAAATAATATTTATACAAAAGTATTTTACGAAATTCGGAGGGTCTAAAAAGACAGTTTTTTTTTAAAAAAAACACAGCATATGTGTTGAGGAACCATAATGAGTTAATAAATTATTAAGTTTTATATTAAAATTTTTCGCTCGTGGCGCTCGCGGCGCCCGTGTGCGCCGCACAAGTTGGTCATATGGCCGGCGCACCCCTGGTTATGCCCGCCAACCGCCCGAGGCGCTTTATGGGCGACAACGCATAATCAATACGAACGCGTCGTCGGCGTCCGACGCGTTAATTTAAGACAAAGTTTTAATCGAGGAGAGCTTATTTATCGAGACGATAGATTGCGGAGCGGACGGTCGGATTGCGCGAGCGATGCCGAGCTCGCGCCGACGAAGAGTCCAGTTCATTGTCCCAGTGGGCACTGGGCCAATGTCCTCCGGCGGCCTCTGCGCGCGCACGCCACCAACATAACACCGCGCGACGCTTTTTGCACCTTAGCCCCTCACGCCGCCGACTCGTCTCCGTTTTATTCCCGGACGAGCGTCGAATACTTGTTGCTCCGAGTGTTTTCGCACTATTGCGCCATCGGTTTAATTGCACAGAGTCCCTGCGGCGCCTAGGATGAAAAATGCGGATATCTATATCTATTCGGCTCGCTGTCCCGTTCCGCATAAAAAATCCGACGACGTCGAAATGCGACGGCCGATCCGGAAGATATTCTTCAGCCGGAGCGCATAACCTGAAATGACCTATCCCAATCTTATCTTAATTGAACTGACCCCGCTCGACCTAGCCCAACAACGCGGCGATTTCGCGCAATGCAATTCGTTTCCCGGCAATAGAATTGCGCGACGAGCGATAAACAACGCCCAGAGTTCCGCAAAGCGACTTAACTCCGACGAATCTTTTCCCAAAAATCAAAAATCAACCGCCACCCCGGTCCATCGATCTAGCCGAGAGTGCGATCGGATCGGGGCGATGGATGCGACGCGTCCTCCGGCTCGATTGCCGACCGACACTGTTGCCGTTCTGCGGCCAATCAATCGCGATCTGTAAAAATGGTCGAAACGCCGATGACACCCGGCGAGGTCGTCGGCCGCTTATCGCGCGACGGCGACGGCGGCGGCGCCGGCAGCTCCAGGCTTCGCATCTCGCGTGACGCGTCGTGACGCTGCGCCGTGACGCGGCCGGGTCGACGACCTCTTATCGTCCGGGCCCCGCTCGCCGTATTTATAAACAAGCCGGTGCGATCTCCCCGCCCGGGATACCGACTCACGGTTACTTCTTAATTAGTTTGCAATACTAAAATTGACAATATACTAGGGGGACCGAAAAGTAATCAAAAATTTTTTGCTGGCGAAAAACTTTTTTTGAAAAAAAAATTTTGCCAGCGTAAAGGCAGTTGTTCGATTCATGAATCCGGTGTATAAGATGGATGAGTTAAAAGTTCCAATTCCCTCAATTTTGCAGCGTGAGGCCTCGCGTCATCGTGTTGAAGGATCCTTTTTTTGTTATTGATCAAAAAGATCGTTTTTTCAAATCGGTCGGGTTGTTCATAATACACTCTCGCTGTAACGAATCACATAAACAAGGACCTTCTTTATTGTTAGTGATGATCGAAGGGTCGGAACAGATACTTCTGCGGAAGAAAGTCATTGTTTTTTTTCATACGTGATGGTTGTATAGCACCCACTTCTCATCTCCAGTTATAATTCGACGCAAAAACGAATCGGCTTCATAACGAGACACAAGAGACGCGCAGATGGAACGCCGTTGATCGAGCATCGTCTCCGTCAATTCATGATGGGCGCCTTATGATGCCTCGAATTCCCTCAGATTAGAGAAGATACAGAAGAAATTTCTTAGGTATCTCTACATGAGGGAGTTTGGATTCTACCCAATTTTATACCCCAATGCATGGATACAGGGCTGACTGGGGTATGTAACCCTCGAAAAAGAACTCGCGTGTGCTTTTTCTTCCGCCAAACTTACAAATAACAGAAATTGTGAGCTAGAAATAAGAAGACGAATTGGGATGACTAAAAATGCGATATCAAAGCTATCGACTATTTGAAAAAACAGGAGGATATCTTATATTCTCAATTTTTATTTAAGACGTAGAGACCTGGACCATAAAAGAGAATATGAAAAAGAAAATTGACGCCTGTGAAATATGATGCTGGCGATGTTTGCTGAGAATACCATGGAGAGCTAAACGCACAAACGTGTCTGTCCTGAGAGGAATGGGGAACAATAAAGATGACCGACATTTTACTATGTCTTAAAATGATTCTTCGATACTTTGGGCATCTCGCTAGAAGAAACGATAGCCTGGAAAAGTTCGTCGCGCTTGGAAACGTTCAAGGACGCAGTGGAGAGCCAAGTAAATATCGCCACAAACTTCATCGTAGTAGCTGTGAAGCGAGATGCGAAATTCAGAGTCAAAATCAAGAAGATTCCAAAGAGTTGTCACGATCCTCAGACATGAAGGTATCGACAAAAGAAAACAATTTTATCACGGTATTTCAAGCAATTAATGCCTGGCTCGACAAATTTTAAAAGTTCTTGCATACATCATACCTTTTTTTATATCCCCCTAATTTCGTATGTTAAACGTTCACACACATTTTCAGAAATTAATTATGTATCAAATCAAATCATATGCTTAAACTGTATTTAATCGACGAGGCAGATTTTTTTTAAATTTCTCGGACTGTATAAATCATAAAAGAATCCGATTTCAGTCTGATGAGGAGTCAAATTAAACGATCTTAGGAAAATTCCTTTCACGTGAGTTTACTTTTTGCAAGGATTTGAAAAAAACACGGCTTAAGAAATTAGTCGTTTCATTCTTTTGCGTAGATTATTTGTTTGAAGCGGTTTGAAGAATAAAAATACTTTTGCATAATGATGGAAAAAATATAATTGATATCTGCCATCTGCCTTAAAAAGGTTAAAAGGCTGATGTTCAAAATACTATTATATGAAAAAACGATGACAAAATTTAATCCAAATTAAAATCCATGTAAAAAAAAATTCTTCAGTTTTTTTTAGTTGGACATATCATATTTTTCATCAAATTTAGCATAGGCGTGCCGAATTTGGGACCCCAATTTATACTAACTAAATATTAATAATCATTGACTTTTATCAACGTCAACGTATTGTCGAAGAGTTCATCAACATCTTGACTTGAAAAGTTTGGGGTCTATTTTCATACAAAATATACCCCATCGGCCAGCGGTGTTGGCTCCGAGCCTTGCATTTATGTAAAATCCTAACAATAACATATGTACGGATAATAGAATTGTCAGGAAGTAGATCCCATTAAAGTAGAGAACCGTTTGTATTTGACAGCTCAAATGCAAACTTTTTTAATGAACCTGATTTTCTCATACACGGTTTAAAATAGAACGTTACATACAATTCCATTCATAATTTACGCTAAATTTTCCTTTAACGCAATTTTAAAAAATATATAAAGAATAGAACTTGGTAATTATTCTCCCTTCGCGACATTAATTTAATTACAAATACTTTCGGGAATATTACACGGTTGAAAATACCAGAAAAGTGATTGATTTTGGCCGTCCTACGCAAATGCACGGGCCAAAATATTTATAATTATCCGCGCGCCTGTGTGCGCCGCACAATCTGGCCATATAAACGGCGCGCCTCTATTTGTATGTAAACTTGATGGTTTTTACATAATAGTATTTTTGTGATGCATTCCTCAGATCAAGAACAGCCTAATAATATGAACATTTACAAATAATGGCATTTTTATAAACTTAAAAACCGGTTAAATTTAGAATTAAAACGTGATAAATGCTATTTTTTTAACATATATATAAAATATAAATAAAAATATGTGGGTTTTTATCGATAATTGATAAATCTATATATACAGTTACTTTATCGTCTAGTTATTTTGCATAAATTAACAACATTTAAAGGGATATATATTATTTGTATTGAGTTTCAACTTATGTATCACGACTACGTGTTATCTTTGTCACAACCCTGTTATTACAACAATGGCTATTGAAAAGGTCGATGAACGTGCGCCAAATTATATACGTATATATTTTCTTACGATAATAGCGTACGTGTATAAGGAAAATGAAAATAATTTGCGGGTAATTTAATATCGAATCCCTTGAACGCACCGAACCCTTCCGAGAAATTCTCAGTTACAGTTGCGAAAGAATGCGGTTTCGGGAAAACGAGGAAAATTCCTTTCGTATAAAAATCAAATAATAAAAATGAGGACTCACCGTCTCGGCTCATGCCGAGCTTGAGGCACTTTTGCAGGCGGCAGTACTGGCACCTGTTTCTGTTCACCCTGTCCACCACGCATTGTTTGTTCCTGGGACATTGGTAGTTCACTACTGTAACAACAAACATGACAATAACAAATGCACCACGTCCAGTATAACATAATTAAGCTGCAGGCGATCAGTAACAGTGGGTGAAAAATTGGGATGAAAACGGGGATCATTGCATATATTGTTATTTACCATATGGCCGACGGAGAGATCTTTTGCGATGTTTACAAAAACAATGGCAACAGGAAACCGCTCCTATTTGATATTCGTTTGACAGATAAATAAGCAGATAAAACAAGTTCACCATACGAGACGGGAATTACTTTTAACTTTATCAATAGAATTATTTAAATTGTTGTGTGCGCCGCACAATCTGGCCATTTGGACGGCGCGCCCCTGCCCACAAGTGGTTGGAAGAATTTTAATATGTGTCCCGATGCAATGTTGGATTCTGAGGTTACGGATTAGGATAGTGTGTTATTTTTAATAAACAATAAGGGTGTAGGATTAAAAAGCTAGTTGAAATAATAATAAAGCGTGCGATATTAACCGTACTGACCGGAGCTCTGCGAGCGGCGGAAGAAGCCCTTGCAGCCCTCGCACGTGATGACACCGTAGTGGACCCCTGACGATTTATCTCCGCACACCTTGCACGGGATTATCTCGATCTGGGCTGTGGACAAAAATTAATAAGATACATTAGTTACGTCTTCATTTAATAATAGACACGGATGGTATTGTCGATTCTGCAAATTTTGAGCAGACGTTGCGGAAGTTGCGCTAGTGTCTGGTTCTTTAATTGCAGATGGCATACATCAGCATATGTTATTCAACTGCTTTATCATCTCAAGACACGGGGGCGCGCCGTTTATATGACCAAATTGTGCGGCGCACACAAGCGCCGGATCAAGAAAAAAAAAATAATTTATTAAAATGAAAAACATTTCTCTATATATCAATATAAATGTAATAATTAAAGTTTTGCACACAAGCGCCGAACACTGTGCGCAACTGCATTTACATATGTACAGTTTTCCTCAAAAAATGAAATAATTAAAAAATATATTATCTTGAAACATTTTTTTTGTCCCCAGTAGCTTGCTTTGTAGAATGCTGCTGAATTAATATTTTAAGAACATGGAACGATGGTGCTCACGAAGGAAGGAATTAATTTTTTTCCTGTTTTCGACGCTGTGGTAGCTAGAGGCAGATTGTCTTAATTAAAATTTAATATTTTGTCGGAGTCTTCATTCAAAGGTAGATTGATTTAATTAAAATCAGATTTGTAAGCGTGCTCAGTGCACGAACTTTTTGTCCACGTCTCATTTATTAAAATCTGAGCAAAATTAAATTTTCTTCCCTTAATTTAATAATTCTTATATTTAAAATTTGCCCTATAGAATGGTTTCATTCATTATTAAAATATTGTTAAAAAAATGTCCAAAAAACTTGTTCAGCCTCCGTATTCGACAGATATGGCTATCTGCGACTTCTCTCTATTCCCGAACATGTAAAAATAAAGATAAAAGGACCAGGTTTTATCAAAACACTGAGCAGATAAATACAGAATTGCAGAAGGAGCTAGAAGTTCTTGGAAGATTCTAGAACAAATATATTATGGGCACTTTATTGAAAGACAGAGAAAAACCAAAATTCTGCGTATTTTTTAACGAACGTCGTATGATACATGGATATAATATTTGGGCGGACGATCATAAACATAAATAATGAAGGTTGCCAAATTACATGTGATTAAACGTGAGGTCGATGACTCGATTTAAGATTTTTCAACAAAAAAAACATAGAGGATATATGAAAAAAAAGTCTATCTATATTTAACACTGTACTTCTTATTAAAGAACAAATACTAGAAAATAATTCTGTTCGATGGCTCGTTGTTGATAATTTCATATCTAATCTCTTTACAAATACTATTACTCTAGATTTAGACCCTCAACATTCCACAATGCAACACTAATAACATACTATTGTAAATTTATATAATCGATTAAAAGAATTACATTTATTTCTGAATAAAAATATCTGAAGAATCTCTTCAGGTTTAATATTTATTGAAGGTAAAACATTACTAAATTCTATAAAATAATGAGTAAAGTCTCCGGGGGCCCCCGAGGCCCCAGACGATCGAGGGCCTCGGAGCAAGTATCCCTATAAATCCGCCACTTACTGTATTCCCTTTAATTTAGATAGTGCACGGTGAGTGATTGGATGATTGGCCTTCAATGAATAATGAGGGAGACTATCGAACTAATCTCACGAAATAAAACTCTCTAGAAAGTTTATATTCGTCTCTAGAATTATTGGGATTAATTTTGGCGGATTTGCCGAATAAGACTGAGTCGCCGGTAAGATCATTGAACGATCGCCAACGGTCTCACGGTGTCCGTTGGTGTTGAAGACGGCAGCGAGGTAGCGGTAGCCGAAATGTGCAGACCGGTCCGCGGGTCCAATCACCCGCGGCCACTGGGACAACAACCCAGCCCAGCCGAAGAGTCAACGAACGTCCTCACCGAGTACGGCGATGCCAGCCACAACACCTACCATCTTCGGCGCGAGCAAAAAAAACCTACAACCGGGCAGAGTCACCGACCCCGCGGGGGAACCGTTCCCTGGCCAAAACTGGAGGGTCATCGCGGTCATCCTCTATTACACATATCGAGAGCCGATGATGAAACTTTGATTTATGACTCAGGAAAGGATCTCGTCGTAATTTCGCACATTATTAAAGCGTCGTTATGAAATAGTTACATCATCGGCAACAAACATTGTTTTATCGGCGGTGTCATATAACTATAAATAAATAGATAATGAATTTAGCGTTTTATTATCGAGAAAACGGCAGATAACTAAATTTCGGCAACGCTTTAAATAAATTCGCGATCCAAAACAACGCCGAATTGTGATACACGATGAATACCAAACGGTTCGCACCTCACCGCCGACTTTCCAATACACTTTTGCAGAAAAAAGACAATGCAAAATTACCTATACACGGTGACAATGGATGGATTTACTATAACGCACAAATAATTGATATTCCTCCTGCCAAAATTCATAAGATAACATCAACAGTGATTGTCATACAATGTTATATAGATTTTCTAAGAGGATGATCTGCAATTTTTCAACTAAAAATGTGATACAACGATTCTTTTCATTGCCTAATTAATATTTATTGTTCTTAAAGCGTTTTATTTATTTTTCAACGCATCTATAGATACTGGATCATGGGCGCGCCGGCCATATGGCCAGTTTGTGCGGCGCACACAGGTGCCGAAAAATTAGGGGCACCAAGGAATGTTCGAATCTTTTTGATTGAACACTTATCTATTACCTTATTATTTAATTTAAGCTTTCTATTCAAATTATTACACTTACAGTATTTACGATACACGGATATTAACGAAACATTTTTTTTATACTAAAATTATTCAATATCTGTAATTAATAACATATGATGTCATTGGCTGCTAGCTGCTGGTTTCGTTACAGCAAAAAAAACGACGATATATCGAGTCATGCTCAGCAGTCAAAAGGTTAAAGAATAAATCCTTATTAAAAAATAAATCTTCCACGCAGTAAATGGAAATTACTAAGTTTTGAATCATGCGCTTTTTAATGTTGTGGCATTATAAAGTTCTTGCATTCATCGCCGCTAAATAATTCCCAGATCTATCGTTTTCCTCGACTTACAATTATAGTCGACACAATTATAGCCTCATAACACATTTTACCTCGATTAATGATTTTTTTTAAATATTCGTTGGGATCATATGAAAAGCGAAAAGACAAATAAGGAGCCCAGTTTTGATTAATGGATTTATCATAGAAAATAAAAAAACTGCATTTGCATTCATCGGTTTTTAAATGTCCTTTGGAAAACGATCTATTTTTTACTGTATTTGGTTTTGCAAGACTATAAGCTTAACTCGATTCGTAAGTAAAGACCCAATATAAATATATTCCTCCACTATTTCTCTAGATTCAGAAGGTTAACCGGTCTGGAAATCTGATTACTTCAAACGCAGGCGGTAATAAGGCAAAACGTTGCAAGGCATAGGGGCTTAACGGCCCTATGGCCCTCAGCAATTAGGAGGTTTCAGGGCCCTCGGCATTCAAGGGCCATTCAAGCAACGTTAAAAGTTAAAGCTAAGCCAAAACAATGCAAGGAATTGGGTCCCTCGGTATTTAGGAGGCTCCTCATGGGGCCCCTGATTTTTTCTTACATTTTCTAAAATATAAAAATATACAATAGAAACTCTTGCGGCCAATGGTTTTTATATTTTTTAAAATTAAAAAATGAGGGCCTTTGGCGATCTTTGCATCCGGGCTTAAAATTTCTAGCTATGACGCAGTGTCATTGCATGGTTTTAGACATATTAATCACTTCTAAGACCCAACTTCCTACTTTCACATTCTACTCTTTCGAGCAGTTCGGCAATTTCTTCTTAGCTGATGGCAATCAATGTCGTTTCATCCGCACATCTCGTCAACAATACCCATACGAAATACATAACCCCATAACATAATAAATACATTATAAAATATTATATGAAAACAATAATAGACTAGACGTATTCTCGTCGCCAGACAAAATTTCACCAACTTTCGCGTATTTGTAAATAAATAAATACGCGAGATGGCGGAGCCGGTGAGTTATGTCCCGAGCGGAGAGATGCCCGACGTTTCTTGGACCAGGGCCAAAACTCCACCGCTGCTCAAATGTGCGAATAAAAATAAAACTCTTTTGAGCCAGTGACACGGAATTCCGTCACCGCGTATCGCGAATGACCCGTGACGCATGCGCTCGTCACACCTGCTCTTTGAAGCAATCGCCGAGAGGGGGGGTGGTGGTGGTGGTAGGGAGCGAACGGGACCGGCAACTGGAACCCTGCCAAAACGAGAGTGAACTTTGCGAAAAGTCTTTGACACCATCGATCCTATCGCCGGATCTACGATTCGAAAGTGTCGTAAATGTCGACAGTTTGAGAAGCAGTGGCGCGGTGATACATTCGCACAACACCTACACACATAAATTCGATTTACGGAACGCTTCCGTTAAGCGAAATATGTGCAAATCAATCAATTCGCAGTGTTAATAAATGCCATCATAACCGATCCGTCACGGCGGCTCGAAACCAACGGCTCTGGCCGATGGGGTATATTTTGTAATGTAATGAATGTATGAAAATAGACCCCAAAAACTTAAAAGTCAAGAATTGATAAATTCTTCGACAATACCTTGACATTTGTTTTAAAAATTGATTTTTCTAAAAATAAAAGCGACTGAGGCATGCTCCCGGCTCGGCGCATGTGGTCCACTTGCACAGCACGATATTTTTTCTCGCTCGCACTTGCACATTCGCGATGTTTTATCTTGCTCATATTCGGTACGGAGCGATAAAAACATCGCACCCACCAAAAACTACAAAACAAAAAGTTTGTGACATGTAGGATTTATAATCAAACAATTATTCGAGAAAAACGTGGGGTCCCAAATATATCTCATCGACACGGTTATGTTAAATACAGCGAAACCCCGTTTTTAGTCAAGCGTAATTAGAGAGAAAACGTAGATTTGGGGTTGGAACAAAAAAATTGAATTTTTTTTTTATTTAAATATATTATAGCTCTTTCGATCTTATAAATCGATAAGAAAATTTAGCACTTTTTTAATGTAAAGTAGTTTTTAAGGCCCTTAATATGCCTCATAGCATCTTCTTTCGTTGGTATTGGATGGATTATGTTTACCTTATTCTTCACCAGATAATTCTTCGGCGGATAAGTTTTACGTGGACGTCATAAATTTCACGCCTTGCCTAACAGTGTAATGCATTGCATCCTAAATATATACCTTGAAATTTTTGGGGTAGAAATGTTTAAAAGCAAAGATTATTCCAAAGTCAAATGGCTGCACATTTGTTGGATAAGGAGGTTTCATCAATGCATCTAAGCTTAAAAGTTGTCAAATCATTTATATAATATTCATTTCAAACATTATAAATTGATTTAAATTTAATTTTTTTCTAATATAAAACGGGATTGAAAAAATTGACCGCAAATAGCGGGAAAACGTGAATTCCGGGCAAGTAAAAACGGGGTTCACTGTATGTTACTTGCACTCCATTTTTTAATCATTTGAAGTGATTTACTGTTGTAAGACGCACGATAAAGACATATATCGTATTTATTTAGCTAAGAATGTCCTCGTTTTCTATTTCTCAATCGCAATCAGCCCATATGACAGATAAGGAATCTATGATTTTTTTTTAATAACATCTGCTATAAACGAAAATTTATCCGTGTGACATCTTGCTTATCAGCTCGTTCTGTTATCAATTATTTGTGTTCAATTCGTCCATGTGTCTTTAACATTTTTATTTTTAATATTTAAAGATTTTGTAATAAGTCATGCACATTTACATGATCCACGATCGATGCTCATGATTCATGAATCAAGATTGCTTTATATGGAAGCACACGTTCGTCATGATTCGAAAGTATATTCTGGAAAATATATATATACTTTTTGTTTGAAGATATTTGAAGAAAGTATACGATGACCGATGGTCCTCGCTTCTTTGAGATTGAAGATACGCGGCGTCGGGTCAAAGGTGACGAGATGCAAAACCTGTTGAGCCGGCCAAAGCTCACGATTCGGTATCGGCGGTTTCCAAATTATCGCGATTGTTAAAAAAAAAAAAACGAAACGCCGGGGTTGGCCACCGCTGGCGATGTCATCGACCTCTTTCGTACGGGCCTTACAACCGCACGCACACATGCGCGCGCATATTTACGTGCCATTAACCGATCATATGTTTTGGCGATTACTGTTGCCAACCGCGAGATCTCTCCTACGCTCGCTCCATTGTCTATCGGACGACGATGCCGAGATAGAGCCTCCGCATATCGTCTACAGGAAAATCCAAAAGAAAAATCGTTCTAAGAAATATCTCAGTCAGTCTTGGGCTTACGCGATTTCGACTTATGCAATTTCGGACTTACGCGATTTTTAAAAAACGTAAATATTACGAAAGCAGTGAATTTTTTTGCATGCTACAATTAAATTTATGAAGAAAAGATAAGGGCTAAAAGACAATTAACACCGGACCGATACTTGAAGTATAGTCAATCCTCACCTTACGCGATTTTGACTTATGCAATTTCAAACTTAAGCGATTTTTAAAAAACGCAAATATTACGAAAGCCGTGAATAATGATATTGCATGCACCACTTTAATTTAGTAAGACAAGATAATGGCTAAAAGACAATCAACACTAGACCGATACTTGAAGTATAGTCAATCTCGGCTTACGCGTTTTCGACTTATGCAATTTTGGGCTTACGCGATTTTTAAAAAAACGCGAAAGTTACGAAAGCAGTGAATAATGCATGCTACACTTTAATTTATAAAGAAAAGATAAGGGCTAAAAGACAATTAACACTGGACCGATACTTGAAGTATAGTCAATCCTCAGCTTACGCGATTTTAACTTATGCAATTTCAAGCTTAAGCGATTTTTAAAAAACGCAAATATTACGAAAGCCGTGAATAATGATATTGGGTGCTACACTTTATTTTTGAAGAAAAGATAACGGCTAAAAGACAATTAACACTAGACCGATACTTGAAGTATAGTCAGTCCTTGGCTTACGCGATTTTGGCTTATGCAATTTCGGACTTAAGCGATTTTTAAAAACGCAAATATTACGAAAGGAGTGAATATTGCATGCTACACTTTCATTTATAAAGAAAAGATAAGAGCTAAAAGACAATCAACACTGTCTCGATACTTGAAGTAGTTCGTCCAAGTTATGTACAATATGTCCAATAAATAATATTTTCTTGAGTGAGTGTAAAAATGCTAAATTTTGTGCTTTCCTCGGCTTAAGGGATTTTTCGACTTACGCGAAAACCTTCGGAACCAATAAATCACGTAAGTCAAGGATTGACTGTAGTTCGTCCATGAATATATGTATGAATGTAGATTCTGTTATGTGCAATATGTCCAATAAATAATACAGTGAAACCCTTTTTTTACGTTTTTGAAGGAACTGATAAAAATACGTAGGTTAGAAACAGTATACTAAAATAAAACGGGATTGTAAAAATATAACGCATATAGCGGGAAAACGTGAATTCCGGGCGCGTAAAAACGACTTAAGCGAAAGTCGAGGAC
Source organism: Philopotamus ludificatus (assembly GCA_022495035.1). Taxonomy (NCBI): domain Eukaryota; kingdom Metazoa; phylum Arthropoda; class Insecta; order Trichoptera; family Philopotamidae; genus Philopotamus; species Philopotamus ludificatus. The sequence continues at coordinate 120,233 of JAGXCT010037087.1, read as the reverse complement.
TTACTGTATTATACAAATCTAAATATTTCTATATAATAAAATTTTGAGAAAAGTATTGAAACATAATATGTTATGTTCCTCGATCATTTAAAAAAAGAGTAAATCGCCTTGTTGAGATAAGTAGAAACCACTTCCTCTTTGTGGAGAAGATAACTCCACACCGGATTGTGTAATATTACGAAATCGCTACTACAACAATACTAGAAAATTCCTGTGATACTTTAAATTTATGACCCATTTTTAATTGTATTATCGGCAGCGAGTGACTGGCGAAAAAGTGCGGCTCATTCCGCGACCGTTACTATTTTTCCGTTCTAATCTCGGCTCGACATTGGGTCAGTTACCCACAGTTATGCCCAAATCGGCGATCGGGTAATGCGCCCGATAATCGCCTAATAATGGCATATGTTAACGCAGTTGGCCAAGGATCTAACGGTGAAACACAACGTTTGATAACTAATTGTCGAACAATTAGATAATTTCACAATATCTAATTATTTTTTAATGAAAAACCATTGTTTATATTCTTCCTGATGTTGTTATGACCACTACATTATTTATTTGACATTAAGTTTTATGATCTCTGCGCAATACGTACGAGAAGTAAAAATACTTTGATTTATCGGCAATAATATTATTCTTTTTTAAACGGATTTATTAAGACGCGGTTAGCAAAATTAATTATTATGTATAAAGACTAGAAAATCATTTTATAGACGTTATGTTTTATTTATTTAAAATATTATCGGACTATCTACCTACATTTTTTTTTAGCGATGAGTGATTTTTCAAGAGGCCTATGTAGACAGATGCGTTTATTATCAGACAGCGACACTGAATAAATATATATTTTTATCTTAAATTTAATATAAAGTATGAGAATTATCTAATAATTTGTCTATTGAAAATATTTTAATATACTAACATAAGCAAGTAACCATAAAACTTATATTTAATTTGATATGATTTTTTTAGAAAGGGTATGTACCAGAATATTATTGTATTAATCCCGTGCCAGAACTTAGCGAACTTTAAGGTCCTAATAAGACGCTGTCCATAGCTCCATAATTGTTCCAGCTTGTCAAAAACAGATCATATTTGGAGAAAAAACATGTACATGAAGAACTCCTACGTTCGAAAACGGACAAGGCACCCGAAGAAGAAGATAGTCTTAATTTAACACATTGTTATTTACTTGATGTTGGCTATCGAAAAGGTTTAAAATATTTTGGTGTGTTCAGTAATTTTACGCTAATTGGTGACGTTCTGCCAATATTGAGATAAAGAGAATATTAGAATTCTAGAGAAATTCTAAAGACTAGCATTATATTTTAACATCACGCGTTTCAAGAAAAAAACTGCTTTTGTTGCACCGATTGAACCGGCCCCAAGTCGGTATATGCGGTGTGGGTGGATGGCAAGGGATGGAACTGTGTCGGACCGGTCTGACACAGCTTCATCCTGGGTACAAAAGTATTAAAATTCTAGAAGCAATTTAAAGCCTTATCAAAAATTCTATTCCAAATTTTTCGAATATTTGATACACTTAACACTTGATCGGCCGGAGACCGATTTATATGCTATGCTGAGACCGATCACCATTGGCCGGTAGCCTATTTTTAAGCTTTTCTCAGCGCGATTTTTATCTACCGCACATTTATGACAGTATACTAAGAAATATATTGCATTTAGTTCTAATATTGAATAAATGGATATTTAAAAAGAAAATTCTGCGTATTTTACCGACACTTGAAGTAGTTCTTATTTTTTTTATCAAATATATCGAATCATAAAGTAGCAAAGATGTGATGTGCTTATTGATGCTTCTGCTACTGAAACAATAATATATAAAAAAAAAACAATGATATATCGTTTTTCATTAGTCAGCCCTCCTATAACGAAGAAATCGGGACCAGATTGTAGAAAAATCGCGCTATAGAAAGGGCATTCAAACAAGCTTTGGTAAGAATTATTATATACATATTTACGAAATATGTAATTTGACCTTAAAATGTACGTTCTAGAACAATATAGCAAGAAGCCTTATAGGAGGGTTTACTGTAGTTAGTAAGGGTTAAGCAACACAATTCACAACTGTAAATTACTATTAAGCGTTATGGATTTTCTTTGTATTCTGAATAATTATTATTTTTCATTTTAATGGCCTTCTAAACCTAAGCGAGTATTTGCCACCATGAGGACACTAAGTCCCTGGCTTCTTCTATCCACCTCCCAAGTATCAGCAGGGGACGTCCATCTCAATCCTGGTGCTAGGACTGTGACGGTTGTCCTCTAGGAGTCTGCATTCTGAGTAACATACATACATAAGTGGCCTTTTAACCCTAAGACGGGTCTTTGCCACCTGGAGGACACTACGCAATCTCCAGCAGAGACACTTCCGTCCCAACCCTGATGCCAGGACTGTGATGGTCGTCCTCCAGGTTAACTAGACTGTTCGAATACGAGTCAGGTCGCCAGCCATAAGCCCAGGAGACGAGCTGTCAACGCGCGGATTATAACAATAATAATCAGACCAGGTGACGTGTGTGCTACAAGCACTTCCTGTAGCACACACGTCACCGAATTGGCCTGGATACCGGCCTCACAGTTGCTATAATAAGTTTAGACGTTAGGAAGGCCACGCTCGTTTTTACCTCTGATGGAATTGGGACCCTTCTTGTCCAGATACATTCCGGGGATCTGGGTGGTGGCGAAGGAGCCGTCTACGGGCGGAGGGGTGGTGCTGTCCGGGGCCTGTCCGGACACTTCCCTCTTGGGGGTGATGGGGGCCCCCGGGGCCGGCGGGGGCGGGGGCGGAGGCGCCGCGGGCCCGCTCGGCCCCAGGCAGTCCGGCGGCCACTGCGATCCGAACAACTCGTGGAACTGGTCCATGACATCTGAGCGGCTGGAACGGATCGACTTCTGGCGGCGCAAATCGATCATCCAATGTCGCGGACCCTCTGCTTCTGCACTGAGACACAGACGGCGGTCGGCGATAACATAACACTCTCTCGGGTCCACCACAAATCGAAACGCGAGTCGTCGCCCGCGTTACATTTTGGAGAATTCTCCAAAACGCATTTTTTTATGTACCGCCCCCGGTGATTACGCATCCGCTCAAGAAGCACATGTTAGCGCGATCCGGACGCGAGATAAGCTTTCGAATTTGAGAAATGTAAAAACTCCCCAAAGCTCGCCGACCAACTAATTATTCAAACGAAAAAAAACTGAAAATAAACGTGAAAAAAAGAGAATTTTTTGCAGAGGACGCGAGGACGACCGAAAAAAATCGCACCAAAGGTATTTAAAACATCGCGGGAATTCACTCGACGGCCGTCACACAATCGACAGCCATCTCAGTGAACGCCAAGGTTTTAATTAAAAAATAAATTTTGAATAAGTATAATTACACAAATCTATTAAAATCTATTATTTATGCCAATCTACTTATGCCGCATAAAAATGTAACAATCTACTTGATGAACAATAACATAACAATTAATCAATTGATCAAAAATGAATGATTATTATTGCTGATGATGATGAGCTTTGAGGAACTTTCGGAATGTTGAAAATATCACGATCCCTTTTCCGGTTCCGGTAACCATAACCACTATCACTATATACGATTATAACATTTTCACGTAAAATAAATGGCACTATATATATATCACAATTGCAAATCTGCAACAACAATGGCACAATTCGTATCGTACATATTATTCAACCGTTCGAGAACCACCGAATCTTCTTTTTGTCGTTTTGTCGCGTCGAAGATGCGACGCGCGCGCTACGATTTATCGGTCATAGGACAATAACCTGCCAATTTATATTTAGTAAGTCGCTCATAATTTTAATTATGGCGTATGACGGAACGACGCCACGTGCGCAGAAGAACAACCGACCGACCACCTTTGTCACATAGCGAGTGACGAAACCGAAGTTTGCGCAATTAATATATAATTTGTTGAAGTTTGCACGGTTTCGCGGTAACTTAGTATCAGTGCAAATTGTATACGACGTTTTTTTAGCGTAAAATGAGGTAGATCGAGCGACCGTGTAAAACGGAGACCGTGTAAATCGAGGGAGAGGTGCGCCCGACCGATTGTCGAGATCGCGTCGAGTGGAGGGAGACGAGGTGCACGAGCACGTGTGCGGTGCGCGTGGGCGTGCGCGTGCGCATGCAAAGGCCACCGGGGGACACTGACTCCCCGCGGCTGCTCCCCGGCTCCCCATCTCCCCAGTTCCGCCATGGGGGCTCCTCCGGGTTCTGGGTGGAGAGCCTCACATATCGACGGTGTGTTGGCCGCCCAGCGATTCAAATTTCCGCAATCCGTCGTCCCCTTATCACCGCGTAGTGCGTATGTGTCACAAAGCGTACACGAGGGAAACCATAATATTTGCACTAGATTGTTTACACGCTGCATGTTTGCATTATTTTTTATTATTATTTATAATTACGGCGATAAAAGTGTAATTGTGTGATGAATGAATGAATCAGAGCGACGATTCGGTAATCTAAACGCGTGCGGTGAGAGTGAACCATGCGGAGAGACGAGTTTAACGACGTCGATGAGGTTTTGTTTCATCAAAAAAAGGAAGAGACAATTAAAAAAGCAACGAAGCGACTGCGAAACGAAAAATCGCTAGTGTGAATACGGCCATATGGCCGGAATGTGCGGCGCACACAGGCGCCGGGGCGCCAAGAGAGAACAATTTAAAAATATAAAATAACAGTTTAATAAAATAAATAATACGCATAAGGCACCGCTCCTGTCATAGTTTTAGGGTAACAACAATCGAGTTATGATCCTCAAATTCACACTGACCACTTGAAACAATTAAAATAACCTCAATGCCCGTCATAAAGTTTGGGATTATATATCCATTTGAAAGCGATACAACCAATATTGATTTTTCGTTACAAGTAGAGTTAATTGAATTGGGGTCTATAAGGAAAATTATTTAGTTAAAAGGGGTCTATGAAGGAAAAAGGTTCAGTACCCCTAGTTTACGCTAACGCGGAGATAATATCCAGATGGATGGGCTTTCGGAGAATTCTAAGGGACGCTAATCGACAGAGGGGTAGACTGAAAGCTTTAGTGGCAACGAGTAAACTCGTTCGGGTGGCAGCAATGCTACAACCCAGCAGCTGTTTACAATTCTTGTCACTAAGATGGTAATACTAGTGGACCAGTCCATTCCAGGACTATGCAGGCAATTATTGTTGTTCTTGATGGGTTCGAAAGGGCGAATTCAGCACCAATAATGTGATCAAATCTCGCTGTTGACAAATGAGCAGTTAGCCACGATAACGAATACGGATAATATATGTAGAACCTTGAGAAGATTTCACTCAAATGTAAAGGCTGTATTGCGTATTCCCTTTGAGTCAACTCAAAATAAACTAATTCTTCAACAAAGAACTGCTAGATAGTTGTCAAAAGGCAACAATCTACAGATAAAACGTGGTAAATAACGCTTGGATTAGCCACACCTTGATATAAGCATCCAAGAATATTCCTAGACAAGGCTTATTTTTAATCCCTCGAAAAAAAAGAAATACAATAATGAAAATAAAGAATTTATTTTCCAAGGGCAAAGAATGATGTGATAAAGCAGACCCCAGGGGTCCATGTCAAGGAGAAAAAAATCCACATGATCGGAGTCCATTAAGACTGGATTAGGCACAAACGAAGAACTGCGCAGTTTAGGATTGATTATCAGCAGTTCTGGTTTCAGAACAATATTCCTGTTGCTTATCCTACATTACAGGCTATTGCAAGAAAGTTTTTGATAGCATTTCCATCTTCATACATATTGGAATGAGGTTTTTACCAGATAACCAACAAAATATTTTCACTGCGCGCTTTTACTAATTTTTCTTGAACGAAATGTTTACCGAGATTGTAAAGCTTGGCCAAATAATTAAATTTGATATGGATTGTTTTTGAATCAAGAACGCCCAACAAAAATCAGACAATGAGTTCAACTGATTTTTGCCAATAGTACTTAAATATACGAGTGTTGGGCTGAGGATCACTACCTCACAAAAACCTAATTGAGTTTTATGGATGAGTGACGCTTTGGATATAATGTAATCCAATTGTTATAAAACAAGATAAAAAAAAATGCCATCATATAATACATGCGTTTAATACTTGGGCTGTTAACTCTTATGAATATAAAAAACGAAACATCGTTGTTTAGCAATCAAAGGGTCTATTTGTCCAAAGAATATATCAAATATTTATATTAACCGATGCGTCACGGTGACTCGAAACTTTATTGACATTTCAAAAAATGGATTATTGTAAGAATTCACGATATTAATGCGACGCGCAAGTGACGTGCACACAGAGCGACGGCCTGTTGCGACTGAGCCGCATGCGACGCAGAGTTCGCCTCGCACCTTGACACGTGTGCGGTTTCACTCGCACATGCGAGATGTTTTTTCTCGCTCGCATCCTGTACGGAGCGAATTAAAACGCATATAGTTTTTTGCAATTGCGATTATTTATAATATTTATTCTTTAGACTTTTATAGGACCGGGGTCCCAAATAGACCCAATCGACACGGCTAGGTTAAAATTCCATGCATGTAAACTCGGAGATAAGCGTTCATTGTAAATTTCCGTTGTTTGCTGCATCCCAGTGCATCATATCCACACGTGCCGGCAAATATCTGAATAATGACTGTATTTACTGGCTATTTCTCTCTCCGGCTTCATCATTAACTGATTCATTACAATATTGGTGAAAGTTTTCAATGTTCACTTCCGCAAATTTCCAAATCGCACTTCTCTACGAAGAATAATTAATTTTTGTGGAAAAAAGAGTTCGCTTTCACGAAACGTATCCAGTTTCAGGCGTTCATTTTAGCGGCGATAGATTTCACTTCATCGAAAACACAAAGTGCATCTCTGTGATGCTTATTTGCTTTGGAAAAATTAATCAACACGTGGACGTTCGGCTATGGACCGACGGGAGAGAGTTTGTTGGCCCGCGTCCAGGCACTCGATCTTTTTCCTCATTTTACCGGGATTACATCACAAGATTTATTTTATTAGCGCTCAATGTTTTGCCGGCGATTGCCAATCCGCAAACACACAATCAATCACGAACTCGCAGGTAGATTCGAACCAACAACAAAAAAATGCGTATTATTCAACAACTCCTTGCTATCGGACATATTAATAGAAGAAAGTGAAGATACGGTATCTAAAATTATCTTCACGTGCGACACAATTGTGTCGGTTTATGACTGATAACAGCCAATGGCGGGAACTTATCGAAGAAAAATGCCGACGGTGTACAGAGGTCGAACGGGTCAAATCAATTACAAAAGACGCTCGATTTATGAAACACCGCGCTGATTCACGCGAACGAATTTTCCGGGAACGTTTTGTAAATAGCACGACGAATTAATTAAAAATCGCCTTTGTCTCAATGCGTGCAAATATAATAACGGAAAAAAATTGCGAAAGATGCAAATTAATTAATGTTATAAATAAAATTTAACATTTGTTTGCCGTGGCCGTTTGTTAGCGGCGTTCGACCCCATTCGGGCATTATACGGATTTATCCGTATATGGTATATAATGACCCATAGACAGCTGTGTTGCATAAGTCACTGTAGGTATGCAGCCGTTATAGAACAGTGTATGTATTCACGTACAAATAAGGCAGATGAGACCAATCCATTATTTCAACAATATGATATTTAAAAATATTATTGCATAATACTTTAGTAATATGACGAATATTTTAAAGAAATTATATTCACTGCAAATTAAAAACGTGAATAAGCGTCATTTATAACAGCGGCTGACGCATTTATGCGTCATATGCTATAACCGATCCCTCACGGCGGTTCGAAACCAATGGCTCTGGCCGATGGGATATATTTTGTATGAAAATATACCCCAAACATGTCAAGTCAAGATATTCATAAAGTCATCGACGATACTTTGACATTTGTTTTAAAAATGTTTTTTTTCACTCGCATCCAGTACGGAGCGATAAAAAACCTCGCGTCCGTGCGGGAAACTCATATTGTTTTATTTTTTCTTTCGTAATTAAGAAAAATAAACGTCAATGATTATTTATATTTATTATTAGACTTTTTAGACAAATACAAAATGTTTGGGACATGTAAGATTTATATTAAAAGAGTTATTCGAGGAAAATCAAAAACTTGAGGTCCCAAATAGGCACGCTAGGTTAATCTTAAATATTAGGAGAGGGTTGAAGAATATCTGTATCTTATATATATGTATCGGATAACTACTTATGAGTAATGGAAGTTGTGAGCCAGAGATTAGAGGGCGAATAGGAATGGTACGATTTCAAAGCTAGAGAATACCATGGACCGCTAAACGCAAAAACGTGTCTATCGTGTCTATCCTAAAAGAAATGGGGAACGACAAAGAAGACCGACTTTCTACCATGTCTTACGAGGATTCTTCGATACCTTGGGCATCTCGTCAGATGAAACGATAGCCTGGAAAAGCTCGTCGCGCTTGGAAACGTGCAAGGACGCAGAGCAAGGGGCAGGACGCCCACCTGCTTAAGATGCAGAATGCAGAGAATCCTGGAGACACAAAATCAAGAAGAATCGGAGTGAGAATGGTCACGATCCTCCGACATGAGGGTGGCGACTAAAGGAGTAATGACTTTGGAGGTCATAACAGTAATTTTCTCGCCCAGTACCATGAATAATAATCTATATAAATCCCATAAATTTGACCGATATATTTTTTAAGAATGAAAATGGTAGAAAATGAACACTATAGAACTAGAACAGAAAGCCGAGATCAATGAAAATACTCGGTAATATTATTTGGCAGCAGCTTACAAGTTACACGGAACATTACAGATATTTTTATAAATATTGACGTACAACTGATTCTCTATTCACACGGATCGTGAAATTCAAACCAATTACGTATTTAAACTGTTCTGAAGGCAGTTATAAAAAAAAGTATATACACATTTTAATATTTTTTCAATGATTTCGGAAAATGTGCCGGGTCTCTTTAACTTCTTAAAATTAAGGGGATGAAGACAGAATTGCTGAAGTTGCTAAACTTAAATGGCCTCCTAACCCTATGCGAGTTTTTGACATCTGGGGACGCTACTAGAGAATACATCCTGGAATCCCGGACAATTTTCGATGCTTCAGAATTTCCCGTGATTGCTTACAATTGCTGTGTACAAAATCATAATGTAAGTGACGTTAAAATCCAGCTCAATTAACGGAATCAAAGTCAGAAAAAAATTGTCAGTTCCCTAGTGGCAATAAAGAAGGAAAATTTACAAACAAAAATGCAAAAACATGTGTATTCGATTTGGATGGAATTGATATTACGTATAATATTATAACCAGTGTCACGGCTTGTAGGTAACATACATATTATTACGATAATGTAAGTTAACCGCAACTGAAACTATGATTTCAGAGAATTCGTTATGACACAGGCCAGGAGGATCCATTACCTCCGCACGTTTATAACAAATATTTATGTAGTTGGCGCGTTGGAATTAATTGATTTAATCAAACCAACTGAAATAATATTAATATCAACCAGTGTCACGGCTTGTAGGTAACATACTGTCAGCGTGATAATGTAAGTTAATAGGGACTGAACTAAGATAGTACCCGGATAGGTTAAACCCCTTTCCATGCCATGTTATGCCATTTTTGCACGGTATCATCTGAAGCATATCACCCTATAAAAAGATGAAGATGATCGCGGGATATAATATAATATTCGTGGTGACTGCTTAAATTTTCCGTTCTCTCGAAAAAATAGTTCGGTCAGTGTCGACACTGACTCGAGATGAGTGAGTGACGGAGTCACCTTTGGCGGGAAGCTCGTCCTCGCGCACGCACGATCCCCTCCTCCCCGCTCCCCTCTCCCCTGTCCCCTCCCTCTCCCGAGCCACGTGCGTGAGCGGTGGCGAATCCGCGGTGACGTAGTTGGCGGCTGTTTAGTTTGGGCGGCGAGCGGACAGTGACCTGGACGCGGAAGTCAACGAACTGCGTGTGCGAGTGTGTGTGCACGCGCACGCACACTCGCGCCCCGCAGTGACACACACGCACGCCGCCTGGCCTGCGAGGAGACTCGGCCGGAATATTTGGCAAACTGAAGTAATTTCGGCGGCGACCTGCCTGCAGCCGAGCCCACGTGCGAGTCGCGGGTTCGACGAACCGCACCTGGACCGAAAGCCGCGGATTTGGGCCAACAGCCACCGTCCCGGAAAACTTTGAAAAACTGATCTAGGCGCCGCTCGAAGATGTTCCACCGCGAAACCAAATCTCGGGAATTGGGTTCGCAAAAGTCGCTCCCTCAGTAGGGATCGACTTTTGCGATACAAAATAAAAACGAATTTCATACAAGTAGAAGAAGACATTCACGTTCTTCTCCGTCATTATGAAGCATTATGGACAGGATCGACCCGGAAATATGCAACGCGAGAGTCCATTCAGCCGCGCAAACGGCTCCCTCTTCTCAATCGGCGTCGATCTTTCGACATTTGCTTTGTGCAGCGTCGTGCAATGTGAATAATACAACTTTTTGCACTTTGCCCTTATATATAAATAAAAAAATATGTGCACACAAAATAGCGTCCGATCGTTAACCGCGACATTAAAACAACACTTTCATTCATTAGCGCGATGAAAGGAAACGTTCGTTTTTTTTTGCGACATGTCATCTCAGGTAAAGGGCACGATCGCGTCACCGTCATTATCTTGATCGCGGAGAGGATATCCGCGCCCCTTTTCCGGCCCAAAACTAATCCCCCGTCCCGTCACCAAAACAAATACATAATTCCGACGCTATTGTTTCGTATAATCGAATACCGGTCGCGGCTTATACAACTCCGGCGATTAGTGCAGCAGAACTAAACCAGTTCTAATGAAATAATTTCGAATTTTTAAGAACGTGCGTGTCAACAGTCCGTCGTATACAATTTGCACAGATGTTACCGAATGGTTGTTCCAGTGCGAGGATTGCACCTCGGCCGGTTTATTATTTAATATGTTTTTTTTTTCCGGAAAATCGTCCGCAATTCGTAATCGGAGCAATGTCAACGGGGTCCGATTCGCCGAACGGATCCGGCGATCCGCAAGAAATCGAGACTAATTTCATAATTACGAGACACGGCAGGAATTCTTGTAGCTGTTAGATCACAGAGGAGTTACGTCACTGGGACGGTTGAATGACTCCTCGCGCGGCTCGACGTGCACAAAAACATTGCAAACACACCCAGCGCGGCCGCGCTTCGAGGAGCTCGACGGGTTAAGTCGGCGCTAATCCGCGTTATCGGCTGCAACGAAACGCAGTCGCTGTCCGACGAAAGGTTTGCGAAAGGTTGCGAGGGTCGAAGAAGATTCGGTGGTTCTCTCGGGGTTTTCAGACGGGCTTCCGATCTGCATTACATTGTCGTCGCGGTAACTCACTCGGGAGTTATGGGTTCGCGGGAACCAGAACCGAAAGAGGAGCGCGCAGCTGCGTGCGCTCTCGCAGCGCGACTAGGAAGCGAACTCGCTGCGATCGCCAACCGGACGAGGGGAGGGGCTCGCGGGTGGGCGGGGGGGGGCGACAGGGCTGCCGCGAATATTTCCAATTCGGACCGGCCCACGAGCGACACTTCCGTAAGGAATTCACCGATAAGCGAGATACGAATTCTGCGGGCGGTTGCGCAACGGCGCCGAGACGCCAGAGATCCGCTTTCCAATGCGGTCGAATTTCCATGCGCTTTCCAATTCTCTCCCAAATTTGCATGGCTCGGGCCGACGCGGCCAGGGCGCCGCGGCGAATATTGCACTCGGCGGTTGACAGCGAGACGGTCCTATTGATAAACATTGTTGCAGGCTGATAACGCGCGGATTGCGCAATGTAGCCGTGCGAGCGGCGCGCCGCCAGAGCGGGACGACTATACGTCCGATCGTGTTATTTGCAAGAATGAATCGAGAAACGGTTCTTTAGTGTAAAATTTTTGACGGTTCGTTGACCCCGCGCGGCCCGGCGCGGCTTTAAAATTTAATCGTTTAAAAAAAATTAAAACAACCGCACGGCTAATGAAATTGTATTTATTTAATACAATTTTTATATTCGATTACGACGAATATCGATGCCACGTATAATTAAATGAGAGTTGTATAATATTATATTCAATTTAAATATTTTAAATCCTTACCACTCTATCGGGGAGACATATTATTATTAGAGAATATTTCGCAGCTGTAATGTAATTCCTACATGTCACATTTTTTTTGTATTTGTCTAAAAAAGTCTAATGAATAAATTTATAAATAATCAATGACCTTATTATTCGCAATTGCGAAAAAAAAATAAAAACAACGATTTATTCCATGATAACAAAAGGAATATTAAGAAGGCATTTTATATTTTATATTATTCTTGATGTAATTTGTGGAAACTTGTATTTGTTATTTTTATATTAAGTTTTTCCTAAAAATGTTTAAATAAAATATGTTTTTCTAATCGCCCTGTACAGGATGCGAGTGAGAAAAAACATTGCGCATGTACAAGCGCAAGTGGAACCGCACATGTGACAGAGTAGGAGGCGAACTCTGAGACGCGCGCGGCTCAGTTGCGGCGGGCCGTCATTGTGTGCGCACGTCATTTGACATTTAACCTAGCCGTCTCGATGGGATCTATTTGGGACCCCAAGTTTTTGATTTTTCTCGAATAACTCTTTTATTAAAACAAATTCTACATGTTACAAAGTTTTTGTATTTGTTAAAAAGTATTACTAGTCTGCGGCGGGACGTCGCCGTGTGTGCTTTGTTTACGCATCGCAATAATTAGTAGAAAAAAATAAAATTTGATCGATATTATAGATTTTTCTACTAATATATATCATGAATTACTATTTTTATACTTAAAATAATCCATTTGTTTAAAATGACAAGGTATTGATGAATAATTCATCAATATATTGATTTGAAATGCTTGGGGTCTATTTTTATACAAAATAGACCCCACAGCTATTTCTATGGATCGGTTAACCTTTGTGGTCGTAGGTTTTTTTAAAAAACGTTATTACAGACAATGGCGATGGTGACTTTTTGGGCACTTCAGGCGATCCTAATAGAATATAATTTAAGGGTTTTCAGTTATCTAAGGATAAGGACGATTTAAATATTGAATTTAAGATCGACGACAAATAAAAAATAATGTATATACATAATATTTCATTTTAAAAGAATAAAATATATATTATGCTATAAATTGTCTTCGACATTTGAGCCCGGCATATTTCATTTTATTCATGTCATTTTCAATAGAAAGATTGGTCAAATAATTCAGTCTCATCTCTTATGAGAGATCTGCATTAATTTTTTTATAAATTTAAGTTTAGTGACAGCTTTTTCAACTTCACTACTTCGGCATTGTTAAATCTACTTTTATAACAGTACACAAATTTGTAAATACGTCTATAATTTATGGTTACTTTAATATATTCTATGAGTTAGACGTATTTAATACTTTCTTCATCTAAACTTAAATTTATAAAATAATTAAAATAATTAATAAAAAAGGGATTAAATTAAGGGTTCACAACGTTTTTCCCACATTCAGTAAATAATTTTCTTTATCCTCCCCATTACATTTTTTTCGCTGGCTGGATTTTACAATTTACAATGAAATATTGTAAGAGACTTCTAATTCTCCTGCATTATTTACAGAAGTATACGACTTAATAAATGATTTAATTCCCTATTTACATTCCCTAATAATTAAATTAAATTTGAAAACAAAAAAATGATCATCGACCCTTAATAGACCCCAGAAATATCCTTTTTAAATATTCATCGACCCCCTAGGGGTCCATCTGGGCGCTACTAAGAAACCCCGGATTAAATTATATATAATTGGAAACGCTAATCGTTACTCTCGAATTTTACAAATTTTATTTGTGTACCTTAAGTTGTGACTCCAATTTAATATTTTTTCACCAAATTTTGGTAATACTTTTTCCACCAAGTGTATGGCATAAAAAGTAAATTTGACAATCATTACGCCATCTCTCTCGAGTAATAATTATATGGCGTATAATTAAAGTATGTACTTAAAGCTACTTGAGGAAAAGTTTTATCATCAAATAAATAAATACACATCCATAGCCTCCGCAATAGTGTGAAATAAAAGTATGCTTAGTCACTCGAGGAAAATACATTCGATACACGCATTTTATTTAGTGTGAATATTTTGCTAAGCTCAATCACATAATCCACTAAAATAATTTTAAAAAAATGTTTTTTTCAGCAATATCCTGCATTTAAGACATTCATTACCAATATGAAATAAGTTAAATGATTTTTTTTATCAAAAACCACATGATCGTAATACCTGAAACCATTATGTGGTAAAAAAAAATCTATATATGTATTGTCATACGGTAAGAATATGAGAAATATTAACAAAATACGATTTGAAATAAAGAAAATATATAAACTATTATATAACCATTATTTTAGAATCACCCAACCTTTTTCCTACACAGACCCCTTTTAACAAAATAATTCTCTTCATAGACCCCCTTACATTTTTACTCTTTTCTTGAATTAATATATCATAGAATACTATAGAAACTTTTCAAACTTCCATAGACTCCCAGGGGGTCCACCTGGACCCCGTTGGTAAATCCTGGGTTATTCTATTGATACAACAAATAATTTAAAAAACATGTGCAGTTTGATTGAAAATAATTGGTGTTATTAAGATATCATGTCAAGGCTATATATCCAAAATTATAGATAATGTAGCATAAAAAATGTAAACAGATTTGTATCTGTATCAAAGATCTTATCGTAATACTTTTTTTATAAGTAATTCCTGATTGAAACGATGCTCAGCTATTACCTGATTCAAATAAAATTTTCCATACATACGTTTCGATACAATTTTCACAACACTTCACCGAAATCTTACCTGAAACAAAACAAAAAAAAAACATTAAAATGGTTATAAAATATAATTTGTCATAATGGGCCAGCATTACAAAGCAATCGATGGTAGCCAATAACGCACACGTATGTGCATGACCAAACACATATTTATAGATCGGTTCCAATGTCCATGTTTTCTCTGTTTAATCAGCTTTTGAATTAAATATTGCATTCGGAGGAAAATGGGTCAGGGCCTTTTCTCTTCGCGTCCTAAACATCTCGCCGGCGACACGAAACGTATCATATGCAAAATCGTGAACACATTCGTAACGTAACTTTCTAATATTATTATATGCCAGATAACACCGGTTGCTTTTAGACACGGCAATGCATAAATGTTGCGTCGTATGCAACACAGTGCCATAATTAACCCAG
Source organism: Philopotamus ludificatus (assembly GCA_022495035.1). Classification (NCBI taxonomy): domain Eukaryota; kingdom Metazoa; phylum Arthropoda; class Insecta; order Trichoptera; family Philopotamidae; genus Philopotamus; species Philopotamus ludificatus. The sequence goes on along the minus strand of JAGXCT010037087.1, from coordinate 104,872 downwards.
CCGTGCCGATGGGGTCTATTTGAGACCCCCAAGTTTGGGGCTGATAACTTTTTTGTCACAAACGTTTTGTATTTGTCTAAAAAAATCTAAAGAATAAATATTATAAATAAGCAGCGGGTGCGAGCGAGAAAAAACATCGCGCAAGTGCGAGTGAAACCGCACACGTGTCAAAGTGGGAGGCGAGCTCTGCGTCACGTGCGGCTCAGTCGTGGTGAACCGTCGCTCTGTGCGCACATGACTTGCACGTCGCATTAATTAGTAGAAAAAATCAAAAATTTATCGATATTTTGGATCTTGACTTGAAATGCTTGGGGTACATTTTCTAATTTAAAGCAATATTGTTGTTTTTATTTTTTTTAGATTATTCATATTTATTCTTCAAACGTTTGTGATATGCAGGATTTATATTAAAAGAGTTGTTAGAGAAAAATCTTGGGGTCCCGAATAGACCCCATCGACACGGCTAGGTTAATGATTCAATATCGCCGTCGGTGCGGTGGACGAATGTAACACATTTTCGCGACCGATCACAACACTGTACCGATAATTGCATCCATTGTGATTTTTAAATTGAAAAAAAAATGTAGACATAATATTGCGATAGCGATAATTACCATAAATAGTGTCAGATAAAACGTCGTGTTGTTAAATTTTCAACAAACTCGGCAATATTCATTGATAACCGTTTATTTGTGGCGCAAAATTATATTTTCGGAGTGTTAATGCCATCTTTGCGGAGTTTATGTAACAATTGTTATTATCGCTACCGCAGTGGAAATATGTTTCAGGAACGGCCAACATTTTTACCTCAAAAATTATTAAACGTAAAAAATATTTTGGCGTCAAAATAAATAAGTAGTGCATTTAGTACCCGCTTTTACGTTTTCAATTTCCCGCAATTTACGTTTGAAAAATTTTAAATTCATTATTAAACATAATTAATTGAATGCGCGACGATTTAAAATGTATGAAATGAATATAATATAAATGTTAACTTCAAATAGATGCAATGGTGGGAGCTAAGAAAAGAAAAAATATCTTATTCCTAGACAGATGCCCCGCGCATCCCACAAATTTAACTCTGAGGAATAAAAAAAAGCCTTTTCCCTCAAAACTCTACTTGTGAATCTGCAGCCATTAGACTTAGGCCTTAGAGAATAATATGTGCTTTTAGTTTTAAGGTATATATTTTAGATGCAATGCATTACACTGTTAAGGCATGATGTCGAACATTATATTCTTTCTTTTGTAATAGGCATAATTCGTTATTTAAACAATAATAATAATAATTAATTAAGATATTATAATTAACACTTAAAATGTATATTTTATGAATATATTATGACATATATAAACGTAACAAATTCGTATATTTACGGTTGAAGTGATTCTTATTCTGGGTCTTATTTATTCCAGAGTTATTCAATGATGGCATAACGTTTCACAATTAATTTATTATCCCTGTTGAAAAATATTTGCAGTGAAATGAAAATGTATAAGGGACAGATTTAATTCTCTTAAATACATTATATTATTATAACCGTTTCGTTTAAATGTTAGGGGAACCGAAAAGTAATCAATTTTTTTTTAGCTGGCGAAAAACATTTATTTATTATAAAAATCTTAAATACTAACCAATAAAGTAATTTTCATAATTTCCTATCACCATTTTTCAGCGTAAAGGCGTTGTTTGATTCCTTTTATAAAAAAGTTCTTAGATTTTCAATGAAAAACTTTTCCAAGGGCGATTTCATTTCTCCAACATTTTTTTTACCTCTTAATGTATGCTCTAAGGATCTGAAAAGGTGGTAATCCGACGGTGCGAGGTCCGGTGAATAGGTTGGATGAGTTAAAAGTTCCCATCCAAGCTCTCTTATTTTTTCCTGTTATTTTTGCGGTGTGAGACAACAGTATTGACCAAAAACAGATCGTTTTTTCATTCGTTCGAGTCGTTCACAAAACGGATCAACTTCATACCGAGACAAAAGAGACGCGCAGATGGTACGCCGTCGCCGTCAATTAATGAGAAACCCAAATTACCTGCTGTACAATTTTACTATACGACAAAGATGATTCTGAACTGTAGACCATGGACAACTAATCTTCAATGATGATTTCTCAATTGCTTGACGAGGATCCGAATCCGTTATGTCTTTCAGGATATCATTGTTTAATTTTTGAGAGTATTTGAGATTCATATTTCCATTTTTTAACTTTTAAACAACCGATGACATTTATTTAGTTTCAGAATATTTTATTTTGTCATTTTTCCCTCTTGATAGAAAAAAAAATTAACTGAAAAATAAAATTTAAAACCAAAAAAGAAGAAATTTTGATTACTTTTCGGTCCCCCTAGTATATTATTAGAACCGATAAATATTTTTTAATTGAACCGTAATCGAAAAAAATAACGGATTGCTCAGGGGTCGCGATTCGAAAAAGGTTGCGAATCCGCGCGTATGCAATCTCGCGTTCGAGTGCACGTCGCAATTAATACATACTAGGCGAATAATTCAGTATTGGAAGTGTCGCATGCGACTAAATTTAAATACACCGGTCGGCCTTGAGTGCACTCGAGGGAAAAAAGCCCGCGCGCCGCCGGTTGGCGGCCGCTGCGGCCTCGTGACGCTGCACCGCGGGTCAATGCACTCGCGCGGATTACGCCACGCGCTTTATGTAACTCCGCTCGCCGCTTCTCCGATCGACAATTAACCAAAATCGACAACAACAATAATCGAAAAATCGGCAGCGACACTGTCAACATTTCGCGTTAACAATAGACAACTCCCTCTCCCCCGAAAATTATGTTTTTTTTTCGGGAGATTGATTCGCGCGTCCAGTGTTGCCAATTGTTTTTTTTTTATTTGATATTTTTTTCAGGGAATCCCGCCCACGAGCCCGTACGTGCGGTCGAAGACGGGCCGGGTCGCTCAGGATGGAGCAATTGAAGATGGGCGGCGGCGGGGCGGAGGCGGGGGCGGGGGGGGAGCGACGTTACTGACCCACTTCCAGTCGCCGGCCTCGCCTGCACTCGGCGCGGCGTCGCTGTTCGCGCGAGCGTGTTCTATGTGTCGCTCCGCGAGTGACTCGCAATGGCGACCGTATCCCTCAGAGTCCCGAACGTGGAATCTCGGCATCGCGACGATCGCGATCGGAGACAGATAAAATGTCGCATTTACATAAATAAATATGCGGGAATTTTAATATATGCATAATAATACTTTCACTAGACGAGAGTATTCCGAAAATGTTATATTCTATTTGAGAAAATTTTAAAAATATTCTACAAAATGCAGCGGCCTGAAACTTATCGACTATTGCATCTCATTTTATAGGGCAAGATTTATATACGACGATGTATTAGAAGGCTGAAATCAGACTTGGACCCGAGCCCACCCCTATCCCTGATAATAAACATTAGGGGGACCCGAAAGAAATCGCGCATTTTTCTGTCACATATTATTATAAAATATAATTGGAAAAATGTCTGAAAAATATGAAGGGTGTGGCAGAATCTCCCAGTTTATCTCCTTAATTTTTTCTTGGGCGGAAACCAACGGCGTCAGCTGATGGGGTCTATTTTGTTGTTAAAAATTGTTCAGAGTTGTATCCCCACGATGTATTTTCTCGCTCGCATCTGGTACGGATCGAAAAAAAAAACGTCACTCTCGTGGCAACTGTAACGAATATTGTTGTTTTTATTTTTTTTTCGCAATTGCTGATAATAAAGGCCAATGATTTATTTATTGAGATATTTTATTTATTCTTTATAGTTTTTAAGACAAATATGAAAAATTTGAGCCATGTAAGATTTGTATTAAAAGAGTTATTCGGAAAAATTAAAAATTTGGGGTCCTAAATAGATAGATACCCCATAGGCACGGCTATGTTAAACAAGATTGAATATTTTCTGTTTATTTTCTCATTTAATATTTGGAATTTCTGACAGTAAAAAATTGCAGTAATTGTTTCACTCGGTTTTAATAATTAGCAATGAAGTATTTAGTAGAAGGTAAACGGTTGTTGGGAAGAAAGAAGTGCCAGAGTTTTTTCAGCTAATCAAAAACATAATATTATATGGAAAAACAACAAGAACATGTTGATCCCATCCGTCCGAAAATAGACAAAACACACGAAGAAGAAGAATTATTCCTCTTACATCTCACTAAATGCACAAAATATTTTTTCAGTGTTAAACCATGCTTTAGGGTGGGAACGGGACTTTGATTCGGAGAAATCCATTGGATTTTCGACTTATGCTATCTTAAACGATCTATTTCTCATCTCCAATTACAATTTGGCGTAAAAAGGGTAGAATTCTTTGTCTTGACAACAAAGAATTGCACGTGTTACTCCGTTCTTATTTGTTATCTTCGGATACTAGGTGCGGTGTCCAAATTCCTATTCTATTTATTTTACCGATGGTTTGTAAATGTGACTGTACAGAGAATCTTGAAGATTTGAATCTCTGCGATAATTCATCGATGGGTAATCGAGGATCCGGCTCGACTAGGAATCTCACATTTCACGTCCAGTTGAGTCCTATATATAATGCTAAACAATAGCTCTAAGCAAAAAAAACTTACAGACGTGTGGCTGAACATAAACTGCACTCGAAGATTAGGTTATAAAATACGCGATTTCTTTCGGGTCCTCCTAATATTTAACATAACGCCAAGATACGACGAAATTGTTGATGAATTCAAAAGAAAAATAGCTTAGCTTCATACTATTGAACACGGGTACAAAGATGGAGAAGGAAGCCCAAGAGTGTTCTAGCTAACGAACCTACGATTGTGGTTTAAAAAAGTATCACATTTCTATACATGACAGTAAGAAATAAAAGGACCAAAGCAAACATGATCGTGAAAGTGTTGCCATGAAAAGAACTTATTCAAAATCTCAAATAATAAAAACAAATACAGTGAAACTTTCCTTTTTTCTTCTAATAATGTTTTTTTTATTTTAAAAAATGGGGTTTGACTGTAATTTTTGTATATCATTTGAAGCCTTAGGGCGCAAAATTGCGCATGTGACACAAAAAATATTTAAAAGAAATTGCAAATTTTCCTTTAATTTTAAATTTTGAGATACGAATCAATAGTTCAAAGATAAAGAGCGTCGAACTAAATCATCATTTGGTGTTGCCAGTATGCAAAAAACGCGGGTCTAACAGTTTCGATACCGAATCTTGGTTGGATTATAAAAAAATATCACGGATTTGGAATTTTTTTGGATAAATTGATAAGGAAAATTAAATTATAAAGCGTCTTTTAGCCAAAAAAAGAAAATCCGACATGAATTTCCGTCGAAAGTTAATAACGAGAAATTGTCAATTTGCGCTTTTTAAACGCACAAAGAGTATAGAAAGCTTAGTTACGCCGCTATTTACATCACATATTAATCTTAATTGGAATTAATATATTAAAAAAAAGATATGCAAATATTTTCTATTAATTTTCTCTTAGCGTTTATTATACAATATAAATTAATGATTTAGTTTTAAATATTTGTTTATGCGAAAATACACATTCTACTTCTAGAAATCCCCAAATAGCAAATCGATACACCTGGTATGCGACTATATCCGTGCATGGCCTCCTTGCATAATCCACTACTCGCGGCTTTAGACGTTTATGGCCTCCGAGTTGTTAAGTCGAGTGCTAATAATATTTTAAATAAACTCTTTACAATCCGTTTTTATTACTTTCTGTATCCGGCATCTCACGAATATTTCTTTTTATTCATATTATATATTTAACAGTAATATTCTTTATTATATTATAGAATATGCAGATTCAAGCAACTCTTCAATAACATCGGCTATGCGAAAATAATAAAAAATAACATATCAAATTGCTTTTGAATTATTGCATTACACGTGCATGCCATCGCCGTGTCCCCATGTAAATCTGTTCTCAGACGCATCGTATTGTTAATACAGTTGATGAACGAACGAGTGTCCTACAAATGATTGCGGCAACGCGATTGTCGACCTTGACATTGAATAGCTTTAATGTCAATGATACCGCCGATGACATTGGACTCGTAATCTGAAAGAATTTATGCGCGAGTGATCGTTTTTTGCCGCGAGAATCGGGAGAAAGATCAACATTTAGAAGATTTGTCCACGGGACGTGGAGCTTTCTTGGTCTGCGATACTATAACTCATGCCGCGGGGCGACAGAATGTCTTCGGCAACACGTCTCAGTTATGCAAGCGCGGAGAATGTGTCGTGTAACCACCTACCCGCGCCTTTCTTCGTCCGGTGAAAGAAATGTTGTGAAAAAAAGTCAATTATAAAATACGGCCGATATGGCCCGGGGCCCACCGGCAAATTCGACAGCGGAATGAAGAATGTTAATGCGGAGTTGAATAAAAAAAAACGGCAGCTATCTCACCCAGAAGAGAAAGTGAGCTGTGACCAAAACCGACGGTAGGCGACGGCCCGATAATTGTTCAATGTCTGCAAACTAACAATCGGCAATGACGTGTGTGTCTCTAGAGGCCTCCATCGGGACGCAATATGAATAATGTTCGCGTTCGGCGACCGCTTTCTCTATTCCGAGATGCGAATCTCTGGGATCGCCGATCGGCACAAACATCTGGGGACTCATTATTCGCGAAATTAATTTTCCGCGATGGAAAACTAGAACGCGGCGTTGGCCAGACGCGAGCAGAAGTGGCCAACCCCGTCTATTTATTGACTGGCAGAAAGTGAAGTTGAGTCGTTACATAAGTCTGCACGTAATCCGCCGTCGCCCTGGCGCGCGCGCAAGCGCAGTCGCCCTCAAACTGTTCTCTAACCGATCACTATGTGGGAATCGATGCATTCGTTGCATAAATCGATTATTGCATAAGCTGATTGGACTCTAAATGGAAATTATTTTCTCATAACTCTACACAGAAATCCCTTTGAACGACTTTTTTTAACAAAAAAAAAACATCTCAATCAAACGTTAACAGCCACTGACGCAGTCACGTTTATGTAATAGGAATAACATTAAAAACCAGTGTCGCAGAAAATAAATCGCAAAATCAATTATCTAGAATAAATTGTGCGAACGAAAGTTTACTAAAAGAATATTTAATGTGTTTGTATATTAATTATTTTGTGTAAGTGTAACACACGACCTTATTTCCAGGGCCATAAGGTACGAGTAATTATTTCTTATGTTATATTTACGACAACGACAAGAATAACCAACAACAAAAAATATCAGCCTAAATTTAACTAAGGGTTCCCAAGATTTTTCCTACATAGACCCCATTTAACTAAATAATTTTTATCATAGACCCCTTTTTTCTCTTTAAAGAATCCTCCATAGAATATCAAATCACAACCAAATATTTTTATTAGAAATTGTGCTAAAGTTTTAGGTGAAAACTCTTCAGTTTTCAATTAAATTTGAACTAAATTACAGAATTAAAGATTTCAATGAATCAATTGCCTTTCGACAACCATGGAACTTCCGTATGAAGAAGTAAATTATTATAATGTTCATCATTACTTTCGCATAATTGAGCAAAGAGGCAATCATTCAACGCCTTAGCTTTAATTGTGTTTATTGCTTTAATACACAATGAAGATTTTCTTGTAAATTTATATTTTACTTCTATAATTTTCCATTATTGATGGTGGACCATCAGCAGTAATATTGGTTAAATAAAATTGGAATACAATAGACCCTTTGGACTCCGAGGGGTCTACCTGGACCCCTTCGAGGGTCTATTCTAATTTTTAACATAAATTTGTCGACTTTTAGACAAAAGTACGTTTATATTATAATAAACTTGAATTAAGAAAATATGTATTATTTACAGAATCACTGACCGTATTTTGAACAAAATTATGTCTTTTTCATGACGCATATAGAGACAACATTTCGAGGTATTCAGGCCTGTGTGCGCCGCACATTAATGCCGCCGTTAATTGAAGTTCTGCACACAGGTGATGGATACTCTAAGCGCACTCTTTTTATTTTATATTTTGAAATTATTATTATGTTTTTACGCGTGATTGGCGACCTGGGTAAATCTGTAATGCCAATCACGCATTGTTTTTGTATGGAAAATAAATAAATAAAAATAAGAAAAAATTTGCTTGAAGCGTTTTAAATTAAAACTCAATATTTCGATATGAACAAGGATGATTAAATTAAATAGATGAGAGTTAAATGTGACGAAATCATCCAAAAAATGTACTTTAAATATTATATAATTTAAAAAAATAGATACTCTCGTGATAACCGGTTGAACCAGCACAGTATGGCATTGACTAGTTAAATTTTCTAAATTACATGTTATGCGTAATTTTTATACCGTTTTACATGAAGCAATACGTTTCATTTTATGTTTTTCATATTCTCTGTATATATATTTGATATCCTTGGACGATAAAGAAAATTATGTAGATCGGAGATGAAACATTACGTTTAATTAGCATTAAATAAATGCTGATTCTGTCTGCAAAGGAAATTATCCTTGAATTATTTTTGTGGATATACCTTTAGTCATTATCGGTTTAATAAATATTTAAATTGCGCTCCACTGTTGGACGAGGCCAGGCTAATGCTCATACGAGCCACCATAGAAGTGAAAGCCAATTGAGCGCGCGTTGTTTTTCTCGGCGGCCCCAAGGCGACCGCGACCGGCCATGCCCCGCTCGCTTCCTCCGCCGCGAAAAACAAAACTATTCGAATTTTTTCATACGGTTTAGCGTCCGATAACGACGCTAATTGCACGTGTCCGGCCGATTCACAGGTGCGTTGCGCAACCGACGCTCGCACGTGGAAATATTATCGAGCGCTCGTTGTGCAACGGAAAATGCGTAAGCCTTATCAGCCCAACACTCGATTTCTTATCGGCTGGCACACGAATGTTGGGCCGTTTGTGGTGCACAAGGAGGATACCAGACGATCTGCATTTCGAGCACTGACTCATCCGTTGCGCATTGCAAATGTTGCATTTCATATCGACTAAAAATACCCCGTGTGTATAAAATGCGCTCTGCTGTTTTTACAAGCTTTCCCACTAACCGAACGCCGCTGTAATTTAATCCTGAAATATATGAGAGACGATGCAGAATAATTTTAACCTTCCTCGAAAAGTGCATGATTAATATAAAGAAATTGACTCTTACCGAGAACTACGAGAGAAAAATGGGATAATGTAATATTTTCAAACAATATTCTGCTTGCGAAGAATCGCACCGTCTTCTAAGAAAGCTGGGAAAAATATAAAAGAGCACAGGATATTCAAAATCTTAAATTTTACCGAGAAAAACTGATTACATGCATTTTTAAAGGATGCTTTTCCACCGCGATTTTCTCTAAGAAATGTGCAAAATAGCGAACATATTAGGTTATCCGGAAAGTCGTGTGTGATCCATTTACAAATGAAAGTATCTATTGAAACTCTCTATGCTTTACTATTCATATTTCTTAACTTAGCCGTGCCGATGATATTTGAGACCCCAAGTTTTTGATTTTTCTCGAAAACTCTTTTAATCCAACTGCCAATCTTTTTGTAATTGTCTAAAAAAGTCTAAAGAATAAATATCATTGACCTTTATTGTCCGCAATTGCAAAACAACATTATACGTTTTCATTCCACATGTGCAAGTGCGAGTGATATCACATGCGACGAGCCGGGAACGTGCCTCAGTCGCGCGTCACTTTGATTAGTAAATCTAAAATGTCATGAATAACTATTTTTATTCTTAGAATAACCCATTTTTTAGCATTTTATAGATCGGTTAAAGATAGAAAATTCAACTGTCCCATATTAGCGATTTACTAGGCGATGTTTTGGATGTTTGGACGTATCAGAAGTTACCATCAGGAAATTTTGACCTTGATAATACCTATAGAAGTAGAAAACTGTAAATTGGTATATAAATATATTATATATTATATTATATAAATTATTTAAAGATGATTTTAAAATAAAATCCTTATTGGCGCCCGTGTGCGCTGCACAATCCGGCCATATGGACAGCGCGACCCTGCTTAATACATATATTTTCGGTACATTTCAAACAAATATAGCAAAAACAATAATTCTTTGCAACCAAAATCAACGTCAATTTGTATTTATTGATTAGACTGTGTTAGACTTAGATTTATGAATTTTATATGCAGTTCACGTTGTCGAGGCATAAAATGCTTCAGATGTAATTAGAGTCAAGAAAATGATTTTCCAATTAATTCCTGCTAGAAGTTGAAGTCCTCGGAATTTATTTGCAGAGAGACAGGTTTTTCTTCTGCTTTACTATCGTTTTCTGTATCTTAGACGCAGTAGCGCCGACAGCATCCGGCGCCTCTGTGTATAATTTTAATTAACGCCCAATTCTGATAATAATAATAATTCATTTTAATACAAATTTTCAATAATTTTCCGGCGCCTGTGTGCGCCGCACATTTTGGCCATATGGACGGTGCACCTCTGCTTGACGATATCCAATATTTTTCTAATAATATAAGATTATGTTAAATGCAGAATAATGGTGCATTTTATAGACAGAGTTTATAAAATATTGCATTTTTTTTTTATAAATTTCGATTAATTTTAAATGCAGGAATGTAAATGATAAATATATGGAAATCGTTTTGAGCAATGCCCATCTTTTAGTGAGTTGCTTATTGCGTTATGCGCAGCTAGTGTGCGTGATGTTGTGCAAAAAGGGTTTTCCTATCAGAGGAGGAATGTCGCAACCGCCGACCCTGACTATACGGCTCTGCAACGCCGAAACGTTAGAAGCAATTAATTGTGAAATTGTTCGCAGCATTGAAATCCGTCGCGGTTTGGCGCCCTTCGCCGGGGAAACTCAAGGAGAAGACAGAAGCAGACGTACTGCATCGCACGTGTCGGCTTCGCAAATTTAGAATTTGCAGCCGGCGTTGCGGAAATCAGAAGAAATCGGCGCGTTTGCTATAAAATTAAATAATAAAAAAATCGTGGAAAACACCGTAGATAAACGTAACATGTGTTCTGTAAACGCTCCGGCCTTCCACCGTAGGTTTATGTTCCGTCGAGAATCCCGACAAGTTTGCTGAAGCAATTCGTGTCGGCATGCAACATGCAGGAAGTGCAAATTGTGTCACGAAGGATATTCTGGTAGAGCGCAATCGGCCGAAGAGCGAGACGATGCTCCGAGTTAATTTTGGCCGTTCCTCACAACTTCGGCGAATCTGCACGAGACCAGATGGGAGATGGTTTCTATGTCGCGCGGCCAAAACCTTGTCGGATAGAAAACGACGAGGCACGTCGAGCGTTAAAGGCTGTGACAGATCATTGGGTCAACGTTTCCAAACTGACTTCTTTTTGCGGCGAATTGTAAAAAAAATCAATACACACGTGTCGCAAGTTTCGCAAATGATTCATCTTCGGAATCTGCCGCCGGTTCGCAAACAGCAGAGGTTCTTCAACTCGATAGTTGACCGAACAAAATCGGTCAATGTGAAACAATGCCATCTAAAGTGTTTTTTTATCTCGAGCCACCATTGTTGGCGCATTGGGGACACCGGTTCCGATACCACCAGGTGAAAAACCTATCGGTCAATGCACAATTGCCACATTTCCTCATCGTCGACAATAAGAATATTGTTAAATCCGAACAACGCGCGGCATGCCAATTAATATCGACGACAAAACACAGCATTTCAGTCAGTTTTGGGCTGGAAAATGAAAAGGAAAGCCGATACAATGGGATTAATAGGGGCATGAGCAAAATACTAATTGGATTAGAGTGTAGTAACTCAATATGTGTCGGCGGTCTGTGATACTTGTGATTTATGATATTTGGAGGAAAATCATCTGAAATTAACGAACACCAAACTTTTTTTTCCTAAAAAATCATCTCATTACAATTAAAAAATAAATGAATTAAAAAAAATATATTATTTTGCATATTTCCCCAATAATGAGGAAGTTTGGATTCTATCGAGCTCGTTCGCGTGTACTTTTTCATCCGCCAAATGTGAGGACAGCTGCTCTCGGAAACTCTCTGGTAACCAGAGCTATTACTCTGCTCAATCACTTGGTCGACTATATAGATATATTTGATGTTAAATATCACCATTTCAATAATATTTTATATGAGATTTTATTATTTCATAATACGGATTATTAATGACGCTATTTTAACATTTTTTTATAATCCTAGTATATTTATCCATATTTATTGCGTTATTTTTTCGTAACTGCTTTTTTCTCTTGTTGTTATTTTATATGTCTACTCTTTATTTACATTCGATTTTATATTTTTTTATGTTTTTATGCGTGATTAGCGACCTGGGTTAATCCGTAATGCCAATCGCGCATCGTTTTTTTATGAAATAAATAAATAAATAATATATGAAAATGTTCAGTATGACAATAACAGAGATAATTGCGTGTCTCACTGACACATCATCAAATAATATTTCATTAGTCAGCGGCTGGTTGATGACAGACAGGTCCAAAAGACAGAATAGAAAATAGCAACCCACACTAACATATTTATATGCTCGACACAATCAGAAATAATACTCTGGAGTATTAATATTACCATCGCTATTGGATGCCTAAAATAACGTCGTTTATTAATTTTTCCGAGAATATGATCTTTTTGACATCAAATGGATACATTTATTGGAAATAATCTAGAGATTTTAAATCGGAAATCGCAAAGAGAATGAATCATTTCGCGATGATCGTATTTCAGATATATTTATTAATAATATATACATATATCTGAAGATTACTAATCTAAAAGTAATTTTTCTTTAGTATTGTTTGCAGTAAAGCGCGATATTGCGCCTGTGTGCGCCGCACAATCTGGCCATATGGACGGTGCTTTATACCCCAGCTTATATGTACTATACTAGAACGGGAGATCTAGTGTTATTTATATATGATTAGGATAATTATTATATTACTGCAATAACAAAAAAATTGAAAGGTAAATATTTTAATATTATAATAAATAAAGCTCAATAAAAAAAATTTTTTTTGGGTTTTTGTTATATCCGAGTTATAATGTTGTAACGCGTTCATCTTATTCTAGCCGATTCTATTACGTTTCAACTCTGCAACATATGGGGGATTCGAGGCATATCTAAAGAGACTAAAAGGCGACTAACCAGAACACTAGTCCTCGAATCGAAACGCGGAACTCAAAAAGTATGTATTAACATCGGCATCGTCCAGATGTAAATAAACCAGAGTGTCTCTCGGTGATATTCTTGGTGATACAAATAACATATAGAAAATGGGAGGGTTCGGTAACATCGAACGCGACAATTGCATACACAAAAATCAGCGGCCGGGTCCTCATTAATCTACTTCAATTGGCTCAGAAGCGTTCGAGACTCGTCGTAACATCTTGGGCACCGTTCACGTTCACGTTTCAGAAGCGCAGAAGCTTAGTATTAAGTAGATAGTGTTCTTTCCGAAAGTGGGTTACATGCAGAAATTATGGGCCCGAATGCAAAGATGACACAGGCCCTGTCCCCATTTTTTTTAAATTTTCTACACTCTAGCAACTGTATTCGCAAAGTGTTCGAAAAATTCGGAGGCCCCATGAATGCCGAGGGCCCCGATCCCTTGCATCGTTTTGGCTAAACGTGCTCGATAAGGAGAGTAATTCAACATGAAATAACATATGTCGATCCTCGTTCTTGAAATTATTTTAAAATGAAGTCGTTAATATCTATTTGCTTAAATGGCCCTTCAATGCTGAGGGCCCCAAAAACCGCGGGGGCCCCTATGTCTTGCGTCATTTTGCCTTCAGCTCGCTCGATTACATGTTTGAAGTATTCCAATTTGCAGCGCGTCACGGCGTTTAGAAGTTCTGGCGAAAATGCCATTAGATAGTTTTAATGCCCTCCGTCGACACTATAATCGAACGCCTCCGTTCGCGCTCCTCATTAATAGGGTCCGCGTCTAGCGGCCATACAAGAGGACCGACCGCACACGGGACTGCAGCGTTCGCAGGCGGATATATTAATGCGATAACATTAAGTCCTCCGATCTCCTCGGCCAAACGAATACGTTTTTTTAATTTTCTGGGGTCACCGCATAGAATGCGGTTAATATGCACAACGAACGACGTAAAAAATGGCGCCGGGAGCCCGTCCGTTATTTGCATTGCGACGACGATTGTGCTATCAAACGGTTGCGTTTCGTTAGCACAAATCTGGGGGAAAACATGATTCGCGTTTGCGCGCGCATTTTGTTTTGTTTTCGTGGAAATGCAAGCGGCGATTGTTATTCGTGGGATTATCCTCGCGCCCCTCCTCCCCCCTTACCCCTCCTCTCCCCCTCCCCGTGCGGCTCGGTCACGTGCGCGGCGCACGCACCTCGCGGCTCGCAACTCGTAACTGTGTCAGCGGTTGAACAGCACCGCGCAAGGACGCCGGCCTCGCCAACCAGCGGCTCGCGGACGGCTACACTGTACACTACACAGTATACACTATACAGTCTACACTGTACAGTCTACACTAGACTCGCGATCGATTTCCCGGACGCGTCCCGCCCGACGACGCGTCGAGCGAAATCGACGGCGTCGCGAACGGAAAACCTTTGGCGTTGCGCAAAGATACGTTTTTTTTTAAGAACAGACGAATTTTTTTTACGAACGTCGCGTTCTAACTGTGGTCCGAGCGTTCGCGGTTTCCGAACGCGGTGTCGCAACGGAGCCTCGCAGTTTTATTATTAATTTCGCCCGCGAACAAATAATTTCGCGATTCGGCGCGCATTCGCGTTTAATTGATCTCTATGAAATATCAATTTCTTAAACGAAGAACGTCGATAGCCGTCCGATATCGCAGCAAAACGTTTTATTTGTGCGAGCGTTTCGAATGTAACGCGCACGAAATGTAGTAATCGCATAATGAACGAATACCTCGGGCTTATCGTTTACGCTTTTTTATATATATAAATATATATATATATATATATAAATTGTATAAGCGGTTTAATTGCTCTAAAACTGGTCTCAGGAGAAGAGGATTTCTATACAATTCATGTATAGAAATGTGAGGTCGTCGCCTTTCGATATAATATTTCATTACGATTGATAAGAGCGAATTCAACATATTTATACATGTGTTACAGTTTATAGACGATTTTCACCTTGCAAAAATTAATATACATTTTCTTGATAAATCGCCAGAATTATCGGAAAATTTCTGGAAAGCGCTATTATATTTTTTTTTGATATATTATATATTACGCCTCGGCCTTGGCTAATTAATATGCTAATTTTTGACGTATTATCTCTTTATTCTTCATCAACGTACGTTGTTTAATTTTAAATCTCTCGTTAGTATTGCTCCAGAATCGAAGAGATATTTTTCCAGACTTCTCGTTATCTTTATTATTATTTTTTTGTAATCGTTAAAGTTAAGGGATAGGTTTTAATTAGTATCGATAAATGGATACGTAGTATGTTTCCTCATCAATTTTATAATCATATCATAATACACTTGTTCCAGTATTTTTTTCAATATTATAAAGAAACGCATATTTTAATGGGTGTATAAATTTAATTTAGAGTAATGTGCTTATTAATGAGGTAGGTATTGAACGACTGAGGGGTATGAGCTTTTGCCCAATGACTATTATTTTCTTCCTAGAACGCTGACTTCCACGCTGACAGCGTCCAAAGGCTGTGTGCAGAATTGCAATGTGCGTTTGATTTGCTCGAAAAGACCAACTACGGATATAAATTATTATTTAATATTTTAATTTTTTCCCTCTTGGCGCCCCCGGTGCCTGTGTGCGCCGCACATTCTGGCCATATGGCCGGCGCGCTCCCGCCCGGGTTTATTTAAGCCGGGAAAGGCGTCGGAGCCGTCGGTTGGCGACCGCGTCGGTTGGCGGATGACGCAAGGTGCAGCTCGGCAGCTCGGCAGCTCGGCAGATAGCGCGAGAGCATCCTTCCTTCTGCGCGTTGCGACACGCACGCGCACGCGCACAAACACAAACACAAACAAACCGTTGCACAATCGGGTGACAGATCGATCGCCCGCGGACAGGTGGCGCGGCGAAGGTGCCCTTCTGGTCGCCGGCCGTCTAAAATCGGTCCCGCCACCAAAGACGAGCCGTCTCAAATGGGCATGTCGAGGAAAAAGTGAATGACCGCGACCCATTTAGTGTTGCCGTCGGCGCTAATCGCTCGGCGAACGTTTCGACGACGTCTCGGCTTCCCGCTTCCGACGCGTCCCGGCGCCCTCGGACGAACCGAGAGCCGGGATCGAGTCGATTCTGAGCGCCGTTTTGTCCGCCCTCATGCATACGGCCGACCGGACGGCTGCACACACGCCGCCGGTCAAATAAAGCGTATGCCGTCGTTGCCGTCGTCGAAGTTGCGAAACGTTCTGGCAACGTGTACATGTAGAAAGTGTTTTAGACACAATCGCGCTCCGGCCGCGGCGACGGCGAACGGAAAACGCGTCGTTAAGATCTTTAATAATGAAAAAGACGATTTCCAAAATTGACGTCGGCTCGCGTACCTTCGCCGAAGTGGGTCAAAAAAGCGGGGATCGCGTAATACCCCGCGATAAACGTGTTTGCGTCCAGTCGACGCGCAGATTTGGAAAAAATTAGCCCGCGTGCAGGGCGGTGACGTCAGCTAATCGTGTGTGTGTGCGCGAGAGCGGTTAGTTAGTTAGGCGTTCCCAAGGTTTTCCACACGCGAAGTGCGGCTTCGGCGTTCGCCCTGCGGCGCCTTCTGCGGCCGTCGCTCTGGAGAGTGAGCGGAGCCGAGCGGCGGAGTGAGGGAAGGACGTCCTCTGCCGCCGGCCGACCGAGCCAAAGAAACTTGCGACAGCGCTCGGTCTAGCTTAATGGGCATTCCTAGAGATCTCCGATGCCGGATCCGCGGGGACCAAAATCCGATGCATAACTACATTTACTATAAAACTTATCATGGAAGCTTATTAGTGAGACCCCCTGGGGCGCGCCGTCCATATGGCCAGGTTGTGCGGCGCACACAGGCGCCGGACAATGGCGCGCCCCTGGAGACACCGTTATGAAAGGCGTTAAAGATTTTCATCCGGATGCCCAAGTTCGGATAGATAGGGGATATCGTCGAGATGGGCAAATTAAAAAAATAGATTCGTCAGTATAAAGGTGGCAGCCATCCAAGACAAACTTAGAGAGAGCGCGCTTCGGTAGTACGGGCAGACTACCAGATATATAGTGCGAAAGAGGGCTCTACGAATTTTCATTAAGACAAGATGGAAAATAGCTTGCACGGCGTCTTCCTTCAGCCCGATCTCCGATTACCTCCGCGATGATTTGTAGAAGGCAATACAGTCAGCCCTTCTATAACGTTACCTCTAAATTGCGGTTTTCAAAAGCTTTCTAGTCCTTTTTAAAAAGCTAAAATGTAGCTTAACACGTTTAGTCCAAAGAATCTTCAACGTTCTTCAAAATTGGCCAAAAACAACATGACTTCGATCCTCTGCTTTCCTATTGCCCACATTCCTTTGTGTTCTCGACTTATTAGACATTTAGTTTTAAAATTTCGAACAGATTCATTATATTTACAATATTTGATTGTTATTGAGGGTTGTTAATCTGGCCGTGCCGATGGGGTCTGTTTGGGACCCCAAGTTTGTGATTTTTCTACAATAACTCTTTTGAACATTCCGCCACGACGGCTCGAAACCAACGATGGGGTATATTTTGTATGAAAATAATGTATGAAAATAGAAGTCAAGAATTGATAAATTCTTCGACAATGCCTTGACATTTAAAATAATGGATGAATAAAAATAGTTATTCATGATATATATTAGTAGAAAAATCCAAAATATCGATCTATTTAGAATTTTTCTACTAATGATTATTTATTGTTTAGACTTTTTAGACAAATACAAAAAGTTTGGGACACGTTGGTTTCGAGCCGCTGTGACGGATCGGTTAATATTAAAAATGAGATGATTGACTAGATGTCTAATCGACGGTGCAAATAATAATATGAACAAATGAAATAATAACCGTACGGCAGAGAAAAATTCTCGGAATTGGAGAAAACCCGCTAGCTTAATTGAAATTATAAAAATATATAATTGATAGTTGGCCGTATATACACTTTACAGCTGCAGGCCATATATTGTTTGCATTATCTCAAATTATAAACTGTTGCAAATGATAAACTAGATTGATTACACTGGATATTACACGAGAGTATGCAATAAAAAATGTATGCATACATATTTTTTTTTTACATAACAATGCGGAGATTTCAACGAGCGAGCTATGAAATTCGCAACCCCGAAAATAATATAAATAGATCTTTTTTTTAATAAATATCGACAATCTATAACCCGGAAATTGTTATACGATCGTATTTTTATCCCATATTCTTTTGTAAACACGCATATTCATACTAAACACACAGAAGACCTAACGGTATATATCCTGCATAAAGTTTTTTTGCTTATCGTGTGTTGAACTATTGATCAAACATAATAAAAAAAATAACGGTTTAACCCTTCAGGTATTGCATTTATCAATTGATAAATTAAAAATCATCCCTAAGCTTTTGATATATGCGTATTTAGCCTCAGTCACCTGGGGAATTGTCGCAAAAATTAGATTATTGTCGTAAATGGATACGTTTAGATTTACATATGTATCGAGACAGTTACATAAATGTCACGTGGCGATATTGGAAAGTGTGTCTGGTGGCCAGATACGTTTTTTCCTTTTCCCCAAAACACGTCCAAACACCGAATCGTGATTCAACTTTCTATGGCGCCGGAGGCTGCTGCGATCGCGCAACAACGAGTTAATTATAACATAACCGAATTTTACGACCACATCCTGGGGCCTCTAACCGCTCGTCGAAGCCTCCGAGAACTCGAACAAGACTGCGAACAACGAGGATACAATAATCGGTCAATTTAAATATTTGATTTGGCGAATGTTAAATAAGAAAAAAAACCGCTAAACACCGTAATAGCTTCAATTTTCTAATCACGAAATGTTTGATCAACGATGTCGTCACTCTAATTACAGTGTTTTTTTTATTATTATTTACAATCAAATTCTAACCAAAACTATAATTAAATATAAAATAAAACAAAAACATTATTTGATTGCCGTAATCGTATGTATGTGCCATTCTATTGCACGTGCGTAATAAAAACTCGTCCACGTGTTATGCAACAGTGTACGTATGCAGAATAAACGGAAGCAAATACCCAGGAGCGCGCCGTCCATATGGCCAGAATGTGCGGCGCACACAAGCGCCGAAAGATTAAACAATAATCCTTTCTTAAAATCGAAAAATAATCCTAAGACGATTTTTGTATTGTAAAGTTTGTAAAGTGTTGGCGCGACACTGCAATTCTTCATAAATATATACGTTTCAGTATAGTGAAATTATATTCTAAAATTTTGTGCTGTTATTCATCAGGTAGCGCCTGAGAATATCACCTGTCGATTTTTTATAATTTGATACGCCGCATTGTGTGCGAGCAAAAAAAAACGGTAGACGCACGATGTGCAGGTCTTTGGGTGTCCGATTGCACCGAGCCAGCACTTTGATGCATTTCGTGCATTTCAACCTACGAAATGCAGTTCCGCAGTGAGAAAGGACGAGATGTACGAACGCAACACAAAGGACCGGCAGACTCTCCAGCTGCCGAACAATGGCCGAACCTACTCGGGGAACGAAAGCTGTTCATACATGTGGAAATGTGATGCAATCCATTGCCGTTTCTATCTATCTATCTGTTTGCCGGATACCGTTATCTGCAAGCACTAGACAATGGCCGAGTGTTGCTTTATTGTGTCATATACGCTTCAAATGTAAAAACCTCCGGATCCGTTTTTTAATACACCAAGAACATAATTTTAATATATTAATTTAGTATAACGACCAAGTAATAATAATTCATATCTGGTGTTTATGATGCTGGAGTATCAGGCCCCCGATCATTGGGGGGCCCCGAGCATCAGGCCCCCGATCACGAAGCTTCTCTGGGGCCTCTAGATCTTACTCACTGTTTTATAGATTTTAGTTTAGACGACGAAAGTATTAAATACGTCTCATAGAATATTTAAACGGTTAAATAAATAAATAAAATACCCTTTTCTAAAGTCACATTTATAAAAAATAGATACAGATGGACTATAGAAGACATCCATTTTCTCCATAGTAAACGTGATTGGCAGATGAATTCCCTACGACGAAACAATTAGAGAATTTCTTAGGCTCAAATTATAAGTCAGTTTATAGCATAATATTTTTTTATACCTTTAAAATTATATATTTTTTATTTTGATATTTATTTGTCATAATTCATAGACAACCTACAATCTCTAAATCCCCTTAATTATATGCTACTAGGAGCCTCTGAAATATAATTAGCATCAGACCGTAGTAGCCAGCGGAAAGTATCCGGCGCCTGTGTGCAGAACGTAATTTTATCGCCCCTGTGCGTCTGGTGTGCTTGAAAAGACGTCTTACGGTTTTATAATGTTCCTAATTTTCTGGCGCCTGTGTGCGCCGCACAGTATGGCCATATGGACCCCTGCTTGTCAGGTATATTAACACTAGGACTTGACATATCAGAGTAACATTCAGTCGACGATAGACAGACGGGTTACGGATGGTGATAAATTGTCTTGATATTATATTGGTAGCCGAACTACGGGAAATACTTATATTATCCGGCGCTTGTGTGCGTCGCACAATTCGGCCATATGGACGGCACGTACTCGTAGCCATATTGGATGCTTATTGTTGGCTATCGAAAAGGTTTCACGTGTTTTTGAGTCTTTGGCGATTTTTTACTTGTGGAAAAAATGTAAAATATTTTTTAGTTAAATACAGCTTCCGTATTAGCAGGACATGGACACACTAATACTTCTATATATTCTCGAAGATGGAGCCTTGCTCGATGGTAAGAACATTAGAGCCTGGAAAATGATAATCGGAACTGAAACATGTAAAGCAAGAGGAAGAGGTTCTGACTAAATCTAATCGAAATCTCTCATAAACCTTCGGAAACTAAGGCGTAGATAATTTTTCCAGAATAAGTTCGATTTGCAATTATTAGAGCTAATGTAGAAATTATAAGTGATCTATGATAAAATTTGAAAATTCCCAATGTTGAAAAGTGAAAAATTTCCACAGAGTGCAATTAATACTGCAAAACGACGTAATAAATGTCCTCTGACGTCCTCTCGCCGAGTCATATGACATATTAATTAATTTCGATCACAAATAATATCTCCAAACCACAATCCATAATAATAAATTATGGAATAGATCCGAAATAAAGTTTAAAGAGGCGATTTTTGAGTCGGATATCAGTGGACGTGAGTTGTATTGGTTTAGCAATGATAAGTGCAGTACGCACTATTGGTTTTTCCCCAACTTTTTTTCTGCATTTCGATAAACAAGGTTTTACACCTGCACATAAATAGAACATGGCCGTCCATCAGCGTTTTATTATCAATACATAAAAAAACATTTCGCATAAATAAATGCTTAAAACTCGGGAGTAAAAAAAAATCGCATAATATTTCATAATTGATTTCTCAGATGCACGAGACGTCGAAATTGACTAATGGATTTTTTTTTGCAATAATCACTTTTACTTTCCGTGGCAACGGTGCATAGAAAATAATTAGGATCGACGGCACGGTACACCCGATAATCTATTTGCACAAGGAGTACGTTTCGACGACTATCTAATGTTATTAGTTGCATGAAAACCGCAATAATTACCTTTTATGCTTCCGCCGGAGGTGTGGGGCTGTTGGGTTTGTTGCATGTTGGATTGGGCCTGCTCCAGTTTGGAACTGACGCTGTTCCACATCTCAAACATCGTGGAACTGTTCATCTTGTACAGATTTGTCATACGCACACGTTAACAATATCACATTCGTCATAAAATTCGATCGCACAGTGGCACAATTCACCAAAAAAAAAATGCACACGTGCAAATATACGTAAAAATATATCGGCACAATTCGTATTATCGTTGTTTGACAGATTCAATAAAATATTGCTTTGTACATTTTTCTATCCTCTCTTAACATTAAATCTTAATCAAGAAAATATTGGCTTCATTGGTAACCGCGATTATTAAATTATTAAACTTTAACAGGATATAATTTTGGGTGTATACATATAATATTTAACTCTTATAATAGAAATACTACATGTCCCGAACTTTTTGTATTTGTATAAATTTCACTATAACAATTTCTCACAAATTAGAGTGTATATAAAAATTGGTCTCGTTTATTGCCCATGCGTTTTATTCGTTTTAATTCGCGAAGTATCGATCGCTCGTTATTCACGTATTCTGATTGTTCGCCATTTTCTTGTTCCTTGAACGGTGCTTGAAGCAAATTGGATCACGTCTTTTTTTCTTCATCACTGAACGTTAATTCGGCGAATCCACGTGCAAGCCACGCGGATTATGCAATCACTTTTATATGTACTTCATTAAATATCGTCCGGCTGCGTTCACGTAAGATTCCATCACTCGGCACGTATTCACTTTGAGATCTGTTTCAGATATCTGTTAATAAAAATATCGATTATTTGTGTGTGTTTAGAGGTGTCCGTTCGGCGGATCGATCTCGCGGTTCGCGTTAGATGCCATTTTTGAACGAATTGCGAAGTGTGCGCGGCGATCGAATTCGCGAGGCGTCGCGACGCCGATGCGGAGGAGACGCGCGGACGTCCTTTGTTGCAGAGCCGATTGTTTAAAGAGGCGGCGACGGAGCCGCGGTCCAGTTGCACTAAGAATTGCCGACCGAGTGTTCCTCGTTCGATAAACGGTTGTCGGATGCAACTCGGTGCACAGTGGCGTCGAATGCGCCTGCGTTGCATCGATCTGGTTTCATGCACTTTCTCACATAGAGCCCCGCTCATATATTTATGTTGTGTGTATGTATTTATATTCCTTGCACGATGGTCTCGTGCTAAGACCTTTATCTAGGACGAGGCATCTTTGTCTACATATGCATACGGCGAATATCGATCGCGAAACTTTCGTGTTTCGCTCAAATTGTTTATATTGTTGAGGTGTTGCGAAAAAACAATCCGTTATATGTGCATAAAAAACGGACAGCAAATGACCGGAGTCAGGTTTAATGAACTCGACTAGTCACCAAGTGTTGCAAAATGATTTCGTAAGCGGAAAATGATTCGGCAACTGATTGGACGTATCAGCGATTTGTTTGAATATTTAATTTTTTAAGAAAATTGGCGACAATGCATCTGCATCGCCTCCACGGTATATAACAGGATTACAAACACACACACGCCCATTGTTCTATTCCGCACATATCCCTAGAAAACCGACGCCACATATGCGGAGACGTTTACAGTTAAAACGTCCGAAGCACCGTTGTCAACACGAATTCGCCATTAGCGAAAATCCACGAGTGAAAATTCCTCATGCGTGCGGAAAAGCCCACTTTTTATGTGTGTGCGAAAAATCACAGCCGTCGATGGCCGATTGTCATCGCATATTTATGTAAACGTCCGTTTAACTTTAACCCAATTTAAGTTGGTGACCCATTTTAACGTCGCGGACTTCCAAATGGGACAACTTGTTGCGTGACCCACTAGCTTACATTCTAAGCGATCGGGCCCTACGCACGGCCGCCGGCGGCGCGCTTAGAATGTGCTGAAGCCGGAAAATCGTCCGGAAAATCGCACACAATCAATCCCGCCGCACGAATCGAATCTCGATTCACGACGGTACATACGATCACTTTCTCTCAAAAAAAATATTTTTCGCAATCATCTCTCGTAATTAAAATAATCGATCATTATATTATTATTAATATTATTATTATTATTATTAGTGAGTTGATGCAGAGATTATTGATTTTGTCGGCAGTGTCGGCGGTGCCTGCAGTTGTGATGTGATGTGGTGTTGTGTTGTGTTGACGCAATAGACGCACGTTGCGAAACGGTCCCGTGGGGTCTGACGTACCCCGCGGTACGCGACCGCTCTCCGTCGGCACTACTCGACTACTGGCCGACTCGCGAATAGCAAATAGCGACGGGCACGCGGGTCACACTTGGCTATCTCTGGCTTCTCGCCGCAGCACGCTGGACCAAAACGAGCGAGCGCCGTCAGCCAGGGTGATGACGTGACGCGACATCATCCCCCGTCGCGTCGAAGGGTTAACCGAATAGCTCGTCTTAGAACGAATATAAATAATTACAAACAATCCCAACATTTTTCTAACATAGACCCCCTTTAACGAAAAAATTCTCTTCATAGACCCCCCATTTTTTTCTTAAAACTACAGCAATAATGCGAAGCCGATCTACATGTATCCGTCATAGGATATAAAATCACAAAAAAAATATATTAGAAATTGTACTAAAGTTTTAGATGAAAATTCTTTAGTTTTTGATTCAATTTGAATTCAATTTGCAAACAATTGCCATTCGAAAACAACGATCTTAGATATGAAGAAATATTTATGATAGTCTCCGATCATTGATGGTACACCATCAGAAGATGCAGCAGCATTATTATAATATACAGTTAAATAATAGATTACAAAAAAATATCATCGACTTCCAATAGACCCTTTTCAAACTTTCATAGACCACCAGGGGGTCCATGAAACATAGGTCCTGTATTAGGAGAAACATATAGCGTATTTTATAACCTAACGTTTGAGTGCAGTGTGCGTTATGAGAAATTTGATTTTTTCTCGAAAAAACTTTCTCTATTAGATACTTTATATACATTTTCGAATTTTCAAAGCAATGCTGAAACATATTCTTCGTTATGGTGTTCAGCTATACAGAGATTTTGTTTTTATCTATCTAATGTTGGAAAAATCTGATGTTTGTTTTACATCGTCAGGAGGGGGGCGCCGTCCATATGGCCATATTGTGCGGCGCACACAAGCGCCGGAAGATTAACTGCACCAACACCAATTAAAATTCTGTAGCGTCGAATATTATCGGATATATATGATATAGACGCCACTGATCGTCAGGAGTAGAAAGAAATCTAGGTAGGCCATGTCTATCGAATATGGAGGCTGTTGTTTTTAGTCAAGAAATCATGAACCAACATATCGTGTGCTGATCCGGTCCAAAGCCGAGCAGTTCTTTCAAATTGCTTCATGTCAACGGCAAAGAATTTTCATGCAATCCTCTTTATTTATCTTATGGTAAGAACTCATGCCGTTGAAAATGAAGAAAACAGTGAGCAGAATTTCAAATTCATGCTTAGCTTTCCATAAGGCTTTATTATATTAATTTCTATATAATGTTAATCCATCAGTAACTCCTCTGATGGTTCTATATAATTATATTTTCGTCACTATATCGATATTGGCGTCGGTTCTTACTGTGCGGAAGACGCTCGTTATCTCCAACGTCTTAACGATACTGTTGGAAACATTTGTAACACCTGTAAATATTTGTTTTATTCATAGAAGATTCGCCAAAAGCAACATTCAACATTTCTAAAATTAATTTCATTCCGAATGCATTGTTTTATTTTATCCCCAATAAAAAATTAGAGTTTCGATTTTCGTTCCGAATTTTTCTTAACCTAAATAAACCCATATTTTTTCGGTTCGACTCCGACTTTCGTTTCGACGAAAATAACGGGTTTTACGGCACCCGTAAAAATTCACCGAGCATATCAAAACACGTGAAATATTTTTGACAGCCAACTGTAAAGTAAGCATCCAATATGGGTACCAATGTCAAGATACGTCAGGGACAATCGTACTAAATAAACAAAAAAAATGTGACCTAATAAATCTCGTGAATAATAAAAACCCTGAATTTTATTTGATCAAATTCCATAATATTTTTATAATAAAGCAGAGATTCTCAAACTTGTAACATTAATTTATACATATAAATGATAACAATGTGATTTATAATAACAATGAATATTATGCAAAACATTTTACAATACGAAAGAGAGAATAAACATCAGATTTTTTTGTCACGAAGGTGACGAAGTTCATACTGATATCTTACGCAAACCATCAACAATGCGTAATTGTTGGTGTTTGCAGATTAATCGAGTTGTAATAATAAGAAAATTACTAAGACGGCAGAAAATTAACACTAATGATATTTAATTCAAACTGCCTAATAACCAAATCATCTGTCACAAACTGACGTATATTGTGCGTATTAGTTACCCCACTCTTCAATACCGCTATGTTAATGAAGTGGTTCTAGAATGTTTTTTTTTATTAGGAATGACTTTGTTCTTATGAACATAATCAGATATGAAAATATGCTTTTCTTCTAAATATGTTTAGAAAGGTATTGGAAGGAGTCTTGGACATTGTGTTGTCACATGCTGTTCTTCAGACGCTTTAGAGCCTGAGCAAAGACGCGCCGTTCATATGGTCCAGATTGTGCGGTGCACAGTCCATATGGTCAGATTGTGGGCGCACACAGGCGCCGGAAAAATTTGGGGGCCCATAAAATCGGTATTAAATAATATATAACAATATGAATTACCCTTAGAGGATACTAGTAACTTTTTAGTATACTTTCTATAATTCATTTTCATATTTTTCAGATAAAACATATTTAAAATATGGATGCTAAATTAAAACCTTAATATTTTTTACGTGTTATTTATTAAATATTCAAATTCAGAAGCCGTTTATATTATAAGTAGAGTGAATGTTTTCGTAATACCATCTGATGATGGTACAAGGAGATAAGAATACATTGTAAAAGCGGACGAAGGAAAATCGTAAATAATCCTAGTTGATGACATTTATAACCTGAAGCTTATGCCACAAAGATGATAAATTGCAAAATTGTCGACAGATAGCTGCCAAAGTTTTGCTGAAAAAATTTCATAAAATTGATCATATTTAAATAATAGTACAAATTGTTACGACAGTAATAAAAATAAAATAAAGCAATAACATTGAAAGCTTTTGATATCGCCATTAATATTTTATAACTGAGAGCGTCGACTTTCAATAAGTTGTTTGATTAGCGTTAAATTACATTTAAAGGTTAATTATGGCGGACATTTTATTACACGATGCGCCATACTGTACTATCGCAATAATTTATTGTTGAACTATTCTTTCAATCTATTCGCCAACTATTGAAATAAAAATGATACGCACATTTAAATCAAGTTTTGCGGTCCAGAGCACATGTTAGAGGATTGCACAATATGTCGGGCAGGGATACAAAACCGGCGGATTGCAAAGTATATGTGAAAGCTTGGCTACTTACGAAATAATGGCGCTTAAATTATTTAAATTTTCAGTATGATTTTCACCTTTACCTGAAAAAAAAAAATGATTGATATTAATAAGAAATTGCACAGAAATACACATAATTTAGTCGTGACAAATGTATGAATAAATTAAAATACAATTATATAAATATGAAATAAATACTAATTAAATATTTATGAATAAATTTTAGAAGAGATTTTATCATTGATTTCTTAGCTCAGATCACATAGGCTGTTTTAAACATTTTTTCACAATATATCGGACTTCCCATGATCATATTTCTTAATTTATTCAAACAATATCAAACGATTTATTACAAACGGATAAAATATTGACCAATTATTATTTCCATATCAGATAATGAAAATATTAAAACAATATGATTTTGGCCGCAATTTAGCATATTCAGCTTTATAAAGGGAGTATTTTTAGCTTTAAAATTAATAAAACATCCTCATAGAAATTATATTTTGCTTTGTTCACCTCCATGGTCTTGCTATATTCACAAATCAGTCATCCGAGCGCTGTATACAAATTTTTTGCACAATATGAATATGGAAATGCGATTATATCTCATAAAAAAAATGAAACGAAACGAAAAATGAAACAGATTTAATATTATTATCAAAATTCGATCGTCGTACAATTGATTGTCATTTTTTTATTATAGAAATACGTATATGAAGGGACTGATAAAAATAATACGTAATTAGAGAGTAAATGTAGATTCGGGGTTAAAAACGGGGCATTAAAATAAAGATTGAACGTAAATAGCGGGAAAACGTACAAACGGGATTTCGCTGTATATTAAAAACTGTTCTTTAATATCCTAATATTTTTAAAATATACATTTCTGTATAAGGATAAAAATAGGATAAAGAGCTCGAATTTTCCGTTCCGCACAAAGAAAATCATTTTTGTCGAGTCTGCACTTTTCATTCGTTCCGCCCATTCATTCCGGTGGCGCTCTTTCCTTTCCCCAAGGGACCGACGTTCGCAAGATTACAAGGTTTTTTCCGCAGGCTCCAAGGAAGCATTACCATCCGTTGGCTGGCTCCGGCATCTCTTCCTCGTTGTCCACAACGGTAATTTTTTGTCTCGACAGTTGGTCGAGGAGCCAGAATCACTCCGAGTGAGACTAACGAGATTCAGAGCCGGTTTTTGTCAATAAATATGCTGTTGGAGTTATTCCCGGCTCACACGAGCGCGGTAGTCGACGCGGGACAACGGTACTCTCGGAATACCGGTTCGGATCCCCATACCATAATATATAAAAAAATTAAAATACGCACCATAATTAATTGCCATTTTTTTTAATACATACTCAATACACCTCGATGGCAATTACAACACATGTAAAAATTCATGCGTAGTCTTCGTGGCGTGGATATCGCGCGAATCAATCGCGACAATTAGTTGGGTTGCGTCATTTCGTATAACGGAATGCAATCGAAAAACGTTAAACGAAATAAACACAGAATACATAAACGGTAGAGTTGAATTTCTTTTGTTTTAAATATATCGAACGTGTCGGAACTCAGTTGAACTCCGATCTATCGTTTATTTGGAGTGCATATCACATATATATTGTATAAATATAATCATCGATATCGATATTCCATGTATATCGATTCGTAATGCATTTATTTAAAAAAAAAAATTTGACATAGATAAAAGGTTTGACACCGCTGTCGTTTGTGCGTTCTGCGAACAATGAGGATTGTGTAATACGTGCAAGACAATATTCATTCACGTTACATAATACGCGCGAGCGAGACGGCGCTACGGCCTCTATCGAGCGGCAGAGCGAGACGGCGACGCATTACATTTAATGCAGATGTGCAAAACATTATTTTTGCGATACGC
The DNA here is from genome assembly GCA_022495035.1 of Philopotamus ludificatus. Taxonomy (NCBI): domain Eukaryota; kingdom Metazoa; phylum Arthropoda; class Insecta; order Trichoptera; family Philopotamidae; genus Philopotamus; species Philopotamus ludificatus. The sequence goes on along the minus strand of JAGXCT010037087.1, from coordinate 75,769 downwards.
TCTTATTTTATTTATACGTATTTATAAAGTAAATAATGTGTTTCAGTAGTCTACATATTCGGAACGTGTAACGTTTGTGTGCGCGTTTTTCGATTCTCACGGCGTTCGCAACGCCTGCATTTTCTTTTGTGTGCACATAATACATGTATACATTCAATAAACGGCGATTCACCGTTGCGTCGAAGATAATCTCCGGCGTTTTCGCCGAGAGCCGGAGAAATGGGACAAATTTATAGTGAAAAAAAAGTATATGGCCGACGTTTAACGGTGATGTATGTAGGCACACACGTGGATAACTGTAGTCTCCGCCGACACGGTGTAATCTACACAAAAATTATAGACTCCATTGGCAACATGTTTGTGCGCATGCGCTAGTGTGTGCATGCGCTTGTGTGTGCGTGCGTTCGTGTGTGTGCACGGGTGTGTGTGAGCCACGCATTGCACTATGCGTTGCGCAATTTGCGTACATCTATTATTCCATGCGCACAATGGCCTCTGTCATTACATCTGTACACGAGCGTTTACTTCCTTTCGACAAACTGTGTTTACATGTTTGTCTCGATTTTTTAAGCAACGAAAATACAATTATGCCACTAACAGTTACCTACAATCGATCAAATATGGAGGCTGAGGGCCGGGATCGAATCAAAAGAACGGAAAAGTGCATAGTTACCGATCTGATCTCCGTTTTACACAAACATGATGTGCAATGTCGCTTATTTGATGTAAAGGTTTAGCGCCATTGTGCGTTTGTTTATGAATAGAAAGAAAATTGCGTCGTTTTCGTTTAACACGCAAAACGTGAAAAGTCGATTAGTTCCGTGGCAAATATGAATTAAACGACAGTAGAAAGCATTTCTCTCGAATGTGTCAATTATTTTATGGATAGAAAAAATGAATAGTGGCTATTCACTATGAATTTTCGAACTCTCCAATCATGACGTTTGCTTTTTTACATCGAGGAATTTCATATGACAATAAAAACATGGCTGAAAGCGGACATCGGCGCTTTTCAGTATGAAAATAATTGCGGGAAAGAAGCTGCTCTTTATATTCCCATGAAACCCGTATTAATCCATAATGGAACTAAAAACCAAGATCATTTTCGTCTAAGATAATAAGAAATATCCTCAAACTCTTATGTTCTGTAAGAAAATCGAGCGTAGCTTTCTAAAAAAGTGTATTCACAAAGTGATCCATAACACCATATGGTCTCCTTGACATAGACCCCCAGTGGTTCATGTCGAGGGGGATAAAATGGGGATCCACATGATCGGAGTACATTTAAGCTAGATTACGCACAAACATAGAACTTAAGGTGTAACAGGTTATCAGCAGCTGGCTGCAGGAAAATATTATATATTTCTGATAGCTTTTCCATTTTCCATCTTTACATAAACATACGAAAATATCAGCTTACGGATAACCAACAAAATATTTTAAATACGCGCTTTCACTAATTTTCAGTCAAACCCGAAAATTTTCTATCTGGGATTGTCGACGTTGAGCATAATATTGCAATTTTCCGGCTTTATGGATTTTTTTCATAGATTAAATTATCATTGATTTGAAATTCTACGCCACCAGTGTCAGCTCCAAAACACACATTTGAAGTAAATATAGTTAGCCCTATAAAATTCTTTGACAACCAAAAAGCATTGACCTTAATTTCGCTCGGCAATGTATTTTAGATTTACGAAATATCTAAATTGACCTTAAAGATATTAGAACTTTGTATAAAACAGTGATTTACAGGAAACTTTATAGAAAGTTTGAAAGAAACACAATTTTAGACAGGTTAGAGGGGGTCTACGGTGAAAAAAGAGGGTGCCGAAGGGTCCACGGGAGAAAATTAGTTTAAGGGCCTATGATATAGATTGATTCGTCAACAAGTGCTTCTCGTTCATGGGAAGCGATTCGGAAAAGCGATTCTAACTACTTTCGGTTCTATTTTGGCATCGCTACAGTACCTGAAGCGGTCGACGACGACGCCGCAGCGGTGTTGGCGGCGTCGCCGGCGGCCGAGTTGGCCGTGATCTCGGCGATCCTCTCGGCGACGACTCGGCCGGCCGTGGACAGGTTCTGGTGCGAGACGAGCTCGTGATGCTCGGCCTGGCCGACGCTGGGCGCCGGGGCGAGGGAGCCGTCGCTGGCCACGATCACGTTGACGGTAGTCAGCGTCTCCAGCTCCAGCTCGCCCGAGTCGTCGGCGCTCGAGACGTGGCGGTGGCTCGAGGAGTTGTCCACGAGCACGGAGCGCGCCGCCAGCGTCTCCATCACGGACTCGGTGAGGGCGCGCGTGGACAGCTCGTCCATGTCGATGTCCTGCTTGATGTCGATGATGATCTGGTGGTGCTTGGTGCCGGACGCGCCCGACGACGTCTGCACCTGCACCTGCGTCTCGGGCACATGGTGGTGCTCCCGCGGGTTCGCCAGCTTGGGGCCGGGGCCGGGGCACTACCGAGTTAACAGTTCTCGCTTCGACGTCCGCTCGCGTCTCCGTCACGTGTCGCGGGCTTCGGACATGGCGCGGTCGGTTCACCCTTTGCGGCGGTCGAAGATGGTGCCGCTGATTCGATCCGGCTGCATCTTGGAGCCGGGGCTCGCCGGCGACGCGAACATCGTTTCGGCGGCCGACGACGCCCGCCCTTTGTGCGCAGTTTGTTGCCGCCGGAGATTATCGATTGCGGAAGAGTTCCTCGCGCCCTCTCGGCGGACGGATCGCGACGCGTTCCCAAATTTCCGGCTTTCGGCTCCTCGAAATCGTCCGGAGATCCGACGCCGCCGACGGGAGCGACGAGACGAGGCCGGAGCCGCCGCGGAGCGCGGGTGCAACGGCGAAAAATCGATAATACGGACAGTTTTTTGTTCCACAAAGCCCACAATATGCAACGTCCGCCCGAAACGCGCCCGATTTACAAACTAATGAACACTATAAATACTCGACTACGAGCGAAACTGAACACGAATCGTCGACAAAAGTGAACGAACATCAGTCGACAGTAAATGCTAAGTGATTAATATTCTCTATATAATAAGCTCAAATACGACGGCGCTCCGAGGATGCGGCGTTTTGTTTTGATCGGATCGATCGGTCCGATTGACGCGGGCGTCGGGCGCGTCGCGGGTCAAAACATTGGCGCGTCTCCGCGGGCCGAGGGTTTGTTTGCGTCCTCCGGGCCGGGATCGACCGGGACGGGCCGGGACGCGGGGTTGCACTCCGCCCAGGATCCGAATCTGGGTCAAAGGTCGCAAGGTGAAAAAGTGAACCTGCGACACCCGCGCGCGCGCGCGCGCACGCACTCCGCCGGCGCTCGCATGCGGCCGGTCCGGTCTCCGTTCGATCAATCTCCGGCGATCGGGAAAATCAGTCTGTTTACATCAGCCTTTGTTTGGTGCGCGGCGCGGCTCGGGCCGCCGGAGACTGGCCGGTGGCTGAGAGACTGGTCCCGGCGCCGGTCCCGGTCCCGGTCCCGGTGTCCAGGCTGCGCCAGTGTTTTGGAGGGATTGAGCTGCGGTGGGGTGGGGCCGGGCCTCCCCGCCGCGCTGCGCCGACCTAAAGGCCGACGCAAACCGACGCCTACCTTTTATTCACGCGTTTATTCGAAAATCCCCCAAATAACTATAACGCTATCCAAATTAGCGAAAGAATCGTCATAAACAGTGGCGGATTTAACACCCAAGAGGCCCCAGGCGCAATTCAATTTTGAGGCCCCCCTCCCATTAAAATATTTTCAAAACCCAGAATAATTCAGGGACCCCTTTCACTTAACTCCAGGTCCCTTTACTATGCGCCTTAAAAAAACGTTTTTAGGCCCCACCGTATTAATGAGGCCCCAAGCACGCGCCTTATACATCTAATGGACAGTTCGCCACTGGTCCTAAACGACATTTCATCAAATGAAACTCATTATCACTTCAACAAAGTAGAAGATGTACGTCCAATGCCAGCAATGGCCAAGAGAGGGAAACTCTAAGCAAAAAACCGCATACCAAGACAGCTTGGGTCCATGTGGTATGGACACGAAAGGGGAGCCTTACTCACGTGTGAGGTTCCTTTGGCTTCGACTGCAATTCGAGAGTTTGCTAAGGCCCATGCTTTCAGCGAGTGAGAGCTTTGTGACTGGCAAATGATGATGATGATGATGATGATGTATAATATATTATTTAATATCGATTTTAAGATATTTAATTCATTTTTATTTTAATTTTTCCATTTCGGCGCTCCAGCGCCTGTGTGTGCCGCACAATCTAGCCATATGGACGACGCGCCCTTGATCGCACACTTATGCGACCATTTCGGCAAAACGCCATCTTCTCTTGCTCTTTTATATTTGGAGTCACGATAATGATAAAAAAAATACATGATTAAACAGTGAAGTACGAGCAGATACATTATTGTATTGAATCAGTACGATTTTTCCGGATTGCACAACACAAACGGCATAAAATTTCCAGTCTTTCTAATTAACCGTACGATCTGATGATCCGAGCTCGTTGTACACTTGATTTACACCTATGCCTTCGAAAAGAAAGAAAACGGTCGGCAGAATTAGCGTTTTTTTTCTGTTTTGGTTCTTTACAAAGAGTCCATTGGGAGGGAGTAAGTTACGACTCGTTTGAGGAATTCTGTATGGTTCTTATGTGACTTTATTCAACAACTCGGGAGCAATGTCCATTTGGCACAGTTATTTGTCAAAATGAGCCAAATGATATAGCTACATCAACGGTTCTTCCGGTTTTTATTTTTGCTAACTTCAACAAACAACTATCTTCATCAATATTGATACATAATCTATGAGGCTGTTGTTGAAGCACCATGATGGCACCATGCTCGTCTCACAAAAACCTAATTAAATGCATTCCCATAGATGAAATCCTCCGATATTAACTTCTGACCCAGAGAACAATTAATATCACACAGCAGTTCTTATTGTGAAGAATATGAGAGCAGGTCAAGTCCTCCCCCAAGTCATTTAAACAATGCTAGCACAAACAAAAGTAATTATATCTGGAGGATTAATGTTAGTGACGATAATAAATGAATACCTCTTCTGTTTTTGTGTTTGCGGAAAGTATTCAACGGTCTGCTCACGCAGATTTTTCCTTGCATCCCCTCGGCGTTTCTCTTGTTCTTGTTATGATTAGAAGTATTTTAAGCGCCTTCAATATACCATCAAGTAACCCTGATTAATTACGGCCTAAGCAATGCGTTTATGCCATTCCCTCCGCATCCAAACTTGTTCCACAGCCATACTTGTATCGGTGAATACTATACTTTTATTGTAAAACTAGCCCTCGATTTGAGTATCCTGAAAGGCTCTTCATGTCCAAACATAAGATGACCTATATTCCGTATTTGGCTGATATGTTTAATTTCAGTTTTCACCGTTTCAACAGTGAAATTCCTGTCTCAACATGCATTTTTGATACATTTGGCTTTAAACGGTATATTATTAAGTAACAGGCTTATAAATTAATATAAGAAGTCTTCTCATTAGACATTTACTGATGTTCTTGATGAGTTAAACATAATTTCAATTTAATGTCAGCGCGCTAATTTTCCGGCGCCTGTGTGCGCCGCACAATCTGGCATATGGACGGCGCGCCCCCGAATACAATTTAACATTTTTTTAAATTATATTCCATTTTAGACCGCCATGTTTATTACAAGTACATAAAATAAATTTAAGAAGCTGACCATCATGAGCTAAATAATTTAATACCAATTAAGCATAAAATCTCATTTGCAACGTTAAATTATTCAACGATGCAGTATTATGTATTTCTATTGAATAATGCATGAATCGGATATAGACAACAAATTACGTATCGTTATTCCTCAAAGAGATGATCAGTGATGAGATGAACACGTTTTTAAATTGTTCTGGATATGAACCTCAGAAATTAAACAATAAAATCCTTTCGATGCAGAGATTCGCACAAGCTACCAGTGTTCATGAGAGAACGCTAACGAATTCGCGATGGGTGAACGAGTTGAAAAATATGAACTCATTATTTATATCAATTCTAGCGATGGACCACCGGCGTTGCCACTCAATAAAACTCAATCAGATATTGAGAATAAGAGGAAATATGATTATTAAATCAAAATCAAAATGAGGCCCTATAATCTAGAGTTAATTGGGATTTTCCATTAATTGAGTACTAATTGCATAACTTTTGAAATTTAGTGAGTTGATGAAGATTGAGTTTAATTAGCAATAGTATTTTTTTGTATTTAAAAGTTTTTACGTGTTCATATTAGCGTATACCACATCCGGTGATGCAACACTAAGAGTTGCAGTAGAATCTTGTATAGTTCCGAATGAGGTCACAAACATATCGTTATTTTTTTCAGAATTTTCATAGTTTTTATTAATCATAAACGTCTTTTGTCCTTCTGAGAATCACTTTACGAGAAACTTTGATTGTTTTCTTCTCAGTATAACAGGATCCACAAAGACTTATAGATAAAGATAAGCTGACTGATTTGGACTTTTGGATTCTAAGCGAATTCTGCACGAAGCAGATCATGTCCTTTTGGGAACGTATACGGAGTGAACGGAGTTTTCGCGGTATTTAAAACCTTGGCCAAATTTGCAGAATGTTTTGCACTGGGCACTGCACTCGATTTCTATTAAAAAAGATGATTTATAATTTCACAATGATAGATCGATCATTGGCCTATTCGTTCTCTAGACATTCTCTGTAGAATACTCTGGCACTCAAGCAGTTTCTGTTTCGATATCATCACGCTATTTACAGTAGCGCGCCGACAGTGTGCAGAATCACAAGTAGTCGTCTGACTTATATTGTTATACACATATCCTTATATCCATAAACAAATCTGGTCTCTAACGGATTTCTCACCACAGAGCCAGTATACCCTGGGAAGGAAAACCCTAATTTGCTGACCAAAATTGGTCTAGTCTTTGATACTTTTGTTCCTTCTTTATAGGACTCTCTCCGAGGAGGTCTTTCCTATGATGATATATTTGAGCGACCGGCTAAAAAATCACTAGCGACTTGCTACTTAAGACTCGCTATAAGCAGATAACGCCTTAGTGAAGAAATTAAACGAATACCGTGATAAACCTTCTCATTATTTGCCTGACACAGTCGAGAGGGTAAAATCCGATACCAACAGGGTGGAAGATGTACGTCCAATGCCAGTAAAGGCCAAGAGAGGGAAACTCTTACTCTACAAAAAACCGCATACCGAGACGGCTTGGGTCCCCGCGGTATGGACACGAAAGGGCATCCCTCACGTCACGTGTGAAACTCAGGTTCTTTTGGCCTCGACTGCCATTCGAGAGTTTGGTGAGGCCCATGCCCTCAGCGAGTGAGAGCCTTGGGGCTGGCAATGATGATATTATTTAATGTCGATTCTAAGAAATATAATACATTTGAATAAATGATTATTTCATAGGCGCCCCTAGTTATCCGGCGCCTGTGTGCGCCGCACAATCTGGCCATATAGACGGCGCGCCACTGGCTTTGGAACAAATGCACGTATCTGCCAAAAGGTATTAACATACTTTATTAGCCGGAAGTCTTAAATAATATGAATTAATAATAATCGTGACTCTATTCAATAGTAATCATTGCTGCTGTTGCATCTTCAAGTTTCTGCATTTTTTATTGTGTGTCTCTCACAAGGTTATTATTTATTTTAGACTCTAATCTAATTCTTCGAGGATATTCATACAAATCCACATAATTATTCTAATAGAGTTCTTTGTTTTTTTTATATTTTATATAAAAAAATTGTTATGACTCGTAGAAAGAGTGTTATTATGATTGTGGAGGTAACCGTTGCTGAGATAGTAATCGGATGAGTAACCTTTCGAGGAATTCCATATGACGCTCGCAAGAGGGTGAACGTGATTTTTTTTTATGTACAGTAATAAAAATAAGAGAGATTTGACATTCCGTTCCTAGATAAGATTCGATTGTAATCATCAGTCCAAAAAATACAGTATTTAGTAATGCTGATGATTCATGGCGCATTCGACATGTAGACGGGGGCGGTGAATTGATGAAATAGCACCGCTCCTTCACTCAGTAGCGCGCCGTCCATATGGTCAGATTGTGCGGCGCACACAGGCGCCGAAAAATTAGCGCGCCAAAGGTAAATATTTCAAAATATAAAATAATAGTTTATTCTAAATCTAAATATTGCTATAACTTATACCGAGTCATTATTTATGATAATAAATAAAAATCATCATAGGAATTTATAAGGTGTGTAGCCGGCTTTAGAGCGTAGCACGTGCAGGGCATGCGCGCTAGCGCTGCGCCCCCCGCCCCGGGTTGCTGGTCGATGGCCCCCTGTCCCCCGGCCCCTCCCCCCGGCCCCTACTCACAACAACAAAGCCCACTTTTCCGGCCCGTGGAAATGTGCACGTGAACACTGCACCGCGCGCGCGCGTGTGAGTGCGAGGGTGTGTCTGTCTGCTGCGCGCGTGTGCGTGCGTATCCGACGCACACCACCGCACGTGTAGCAGGGAAATGAGTCGGAAAACGTAATGGAAAATCGAACGCGATTGATTCGCTATTAGCCATTATAGGAGAATATCTCTGGCACATCTCATAGTTTACGCTGATGACTTTGTAGGGACGTCCTGCAAGTGTTTCGCCATTACCGTGTCGAATGTGTGCCAACGCATTTCCTCAAAAAAAAAATGGTTCTCCGTCGTCCCTGTCTGGCGCATACGCGCGAGCGAGACGCATGCCGAACCAGTAGCCACAACAAACCCCCGCGCCCCAATTCAAAAATAGAACACGGGGGTGAGGGGGACGAGGGGCACGTGGAGGAGGCGGAGGGGCATGGGGGCGAAAATCAATATGGCGGTTAGCCCACAGCTGATTCTTATTAAATGTCACCGAGACATTTGGCGCCAATTTTTGACATTTCAATGATGCACATCGTCACAGCTCACTGGGCCACACGATTACACTGCCATGATGAATAATTATTTCATTTCTTGGGTTGAGAAAAAACTATAATCCGTGTATTATTGCTAGCATGTGTCGTGCGTATAAATCATGACGGCGTTTGATATTTACTTTTCCGTTTCGTTTGTGTTTTTATTCATTGTTTAAAATTATTCCATTTCGATAAATCATATATATTAAATTACAAAAATTCACAATCCAACTATTCTACTCTTCTGTTATTTCTTTTATAAGAATTAAAAAAAAGAAAACTCACACTAATAGTACCGAATTTAGCACTGAGGCCCCAGGCGCAATTCAATTTTGAAGCGGGGGGCCTCAAAATATTTACACTACTCCCACATCCTATAATGTGCATTATATTTTTACTTTAATACCGCTGTGTGCAGAACACAAAGTATTTCTTAAAAATAACCTTGTTTAATTAATAAAGTCGCGCGATTAATTTTAAAATGTATACAAGTATGTATACATTTTGCAATTTGCTTATACAGGTATGGAGGTATATGGGGGCCCTAAGGTTCTAGGACCCCTGAAGGTACTAATCGATACCTTTCATCGTTTTGCCTTAAGGTAGCTATGCGCCTGAATCCGTGGGGCATAGTCTGCGGAACAGTCAGTGCATATAGTTCAAAATATGACCGTTAGGGTAGCCACTCATAAACATGTCATAGCTGGTATTCATTTGTATTCATTTAATTGGAATACTGCTAAATTATTAATTATTTTAAATAAAATAATCGTTATCAGAACTGAACTTTGAGGCCCCCTGAATTTATATGTGGGCTTCGTGGGCCCCATGTGGGCTTCGTGGGCCCCATGTGGGCTTCGTGGGGCCTAAGGGAAAATTCATCATCTTATTTATCGTAAGTCAAAATGGTGGCAAGTTGAAAATCATACAAAAAATAGAAATAATAGACATAGAATGTGAGTGCGTTGGGTAGCACATTAATTTTTTTTATTTATGATATATGTAGATATTCTAGATTATTTTTATCATCTGTTCTATTTATATACATTGGTGCTATCTGCGATTTTTCAGCGATTGATGAAGCGGCGTTAACATGGCGTGATTGTGCGGCGCACACAAGCGCCATTTAATTAGGAAAAATATAAAAATATAAAATATTATTTTATTACTGGGTGCTACTGCATGATGAGAGACAATGAATCACTTGCTGCTTTTATTATTTTTTTATAGTCATGAAATTTCTAAATATTCGATTATGAGAAATATTATTAAAGTTATAAAATTATTAATACGTCGTAAGGTTTAACATGTTTTAGTATGCTCGGATTTAAAAAATGTAAAATAGATCTTTTGACTAAAACCAAATTGTCATACGCCTCCATATTCGTCGGTTGTGGCATCCTGAGCGATTTTTCCATACCGGTAGAGAAAAAAATCATAAAAACGAAAATCTATGAATTCTGGACTTTCTTTATTATACTGGATCGGGGGAAATGTAAATGTGAGAGACTCATTGACCCCGCATCTCTAAAATAAAATCCAATTAAAAATAAAAAGATGACGTTTTGCCAACATTGAGGAGATAACGTCAACATTTTTGAGGAAAATGGCAAACAAATTTTTTTTTTTTTTAAAAAAAAATATATATATTTATAGAATAATTAGTAGGTTAAGTTTTAAATAAGTACATCTCGCTAGAAACACAATGCATACGTCAATAAAATACTGCGTAACATTTGCGGTAAAAACATTCTAGGAAAATTCGACTAAACACTAACATGGAAATGAAAGTTATGTTAATATTCTGTTAAATCTATCTGATATTTAACAGTGCGTTATTTATTCCGCGAGGTAATTTAAACAATGGTATTTGCAATAGTATTATGCGATATTTACAATCATAGAACAAATGATCGTATGAATAATTCATACAAATAAATGTAAAACAATTGAATTTTGATTACGCGATTGCATCGAATCCTCGAGAAATGCACACATGATTAGCCAAACTGTTTTTAGGGCCTCTATTGCAATTGAAGATTAATTTTCATGTGTAAAGAAAACATATTAATATTATGCATAATATCAGACAGTGTTCAGACAATGAATCACGGTAAAGCTGTATTAAATTTAAAATAAATATTATAAAGCAACGACATCTATGTGTTGATTTATAAACCTTTCACTTGCAAGGTTTGCGTTTTAGATAATATGTGCAAAGTTTCAAGTGATAAAATAATATTTATAATAATACATGCATATCATTAGTCATATATTTTGCTATTATTATATATGTTTGATTGATTTAACATTTTACATAAAAAAAATTAGCACGGATACAAACCAATTTTCCCGAATACTGAGGAAAATTAGGAAAATTTCATTAAATTATAATTGCTATCAATAGGGGGTGAAAATAAACGTTTTTTTTTCATGTAAACTATGTTCATCCTAGTAAAACAACGCTTATTATTTATTGAAATATTATTTTATATCTGATTGATAATAAATAAATAATTTTCTTTTGTTATCGCTGGTCTTTGTGTCTCGCGGTATATGGATGTAGATAAAAGTTACTTTTGCTTTCATTGAGTAAAGTTCGCGGTGGTCAATCACCCAGTATAGGAGCAGGCCCGTTTCCCGTCCAAGTTTTTTGACCTTATGACGTCACACGGGGTCTCTGGGGGAGGGTCGGGTGGCAAGTTCGTGACCTCAGACGGGTCACTAAGGCCCACACCCAACGATTTGATTACGCAGGTAAACATAGCGTACAGGGATCATCGCACGCGTTTGTACCAGATCCGAGTCGAATTTAAATTCATGAAAAAAAATCATGAAAAATTCATATGAGGTCATACGCTTATTCATAATGCATTATGTATGCTTTTCGCAAATTTATTATTCGCCGTGTACTTTATCTTTGTGTATAGTAGGGTTGTTACCCCCGATAGAATGGCAAGACGGTCAACAACCCTTCAACAAGAAATACGCGATCTAATCGCCGCTTTCTTTCTTACGGACAGGGGTGAGAGGTGGGGTTCCATTGTGCTAATTTTGGAAGGGCCACTTAATATATTTATAGAGATATTTTGCATATCTTGCATTGACGTCGATTATAATAATTGTATGGAAATTATCGCGGTAATATATGGGCGTTTTCCGGTTTGCATAAATGTCCTATCATTCACGCCACCCGAAATTAATACTTCGAATTAAAATTATCGGCGCCAAATAAGTAGCTTTTCCGACCAAAAATATTTGGAAAATTTTATATTTTGTAATAGACTGAGGACACGCAGTTTTTCTAATTGCAATAACCCTCATCTTATACAAATTTATGGCAACGTTTATCACACGATAAAATAATATCCACTTGTCGAATAAAAATAATCAAGTTTTCTTTTTACACAAATACAAAAAACATATTTTGCTGATTTTATAAAAATCACTAAAAAATATATATTGTGTCAATATTTCCATTACTTTAAATAATATACGCATCTTATGTACAATAACCCTCCTATAACGCTCTCTGCTATGCCGCGGTTTTCAATAACAAGTTTAACATTACCTCCTATAGCGCACCCTCAAGTCAAGTTACATATTTTATAAAAATGAGCTTTGTTTGACAACAAAATATAACACGATCGCGTGAACAAACTAAAAATAGAACAAGGTCATTTAAAATATGCATATGAAAAGAAAGTTACACAAGAAAATAAAAACCCTTTTCCCGAATTTTGTATAGGTGCCTTGACTTCTATAACATGGTCCTGATTTCTTCGTTATAAGAAGGCTGACCGTGGTTCTTATAAAAAATACTCATGTCAGCTTCTCGACTCAACAATAACTACAATATTTTTTTCGAAAAGAATTATTTCGCAGAAGATTGGATCTCCATGATCCACAGTCAGTAGCTGATTTAGCGCTTGAGAGGCCCCAGGCGCAATTCAGTTTTGAGGCCCCTCGCAATTTATGTAGAAAAGCTATTATTATTTCATCGTATTTTATTAGCTTCTCGATGTTAGCGATTTTGATTTATATTCTATTTTTGGAAAAATTCAGGGCCCTCTGCAGGGTTGTATGCCGAGGGCCCCGATGCCTTACGCATATGCATAAGGTTCGAAATATGACTGTTGGGGTAGACACCTGAAAAACATGCCATAGCTGGCATTACTCTTTTGTTAATTTATTTTAGACAATACTGTTATGAAAAAATTATCGTATTGAGAGCAGGACTTTGAGGCCCCAAACGAAAAGGAAATTCGCCAATGTCCATATCATTTACCCTCTTAAACGCCAGTGTAATATGATTCAGTACAAATACGACTCACCAGTAAGACGTTGGCGTTTAAGTGGTTTAAATATATCGAAATATTATCGAGGATTTGTCAACATCTAAAAAAACGGATGCGTTAGTTGAACCGTTATTTTTTAGGATTGCGTTCCGATTCAATGAAAAACGTTTCTTTAAGTTCTGGAAGTGAATCGATAACCGAAAACAGTTAAACCACATTTTTTATGTAGGAACGAAAACCGGGAAATGAACCGAAAATAAATAACGGTTCATATCGGTTCATTATACATTTTTTATACAAATAAAATCTTAAAAAAAATATTATATAATAATAATAGAAAATTATAATTTTAAATTACAAGAATACATAACTTTTTGTATAAAGTATTAATTATGTATGTACGTATACAATGAATAATTAAGCTCGTTATTATCATAGTATTAATATAATATATTAAATTATTAATTTAATATGAAATAGCGTTCCCGTTAAAATAATGAAAAAAAGTAACAGTGTTGCAAAGCGTGTGAATTTCGGACGATCGATTTTCGGCATTTTTTTTTTGTTTGCGCGGAGTAGTTTTTCACGGCGATCGATTTGCTGAAAATGCCGGACTTCCGGAACCCCCCTGTCTGTGGTGGGACCGGATGTCGGGGGTCGAAGTCCCCCACCAAGGCCGTTCGTTGACTCCGCGGGGGTTGTTGCGGCCATTCAAACGAGTCCATCGCTCTGGGCCCTCGCAATTACACAATCAAAATATTTGAAAACACTTGCCCTCCATCGCACCCCGGCCCATAGGGGCGAGGGAAATTAAATCACGAAAAAATATATACCAAAAAAAAATATATAAAATATATGCCTGGATTTATTTCTAAATAATCGCGCGATGTAAATTTGTATATAGCATATTTTTGCCGTTGCGCTTAGTTGTGGTTACCCTGGGAAAAGTTACCCCGTCGAGTGTAAGTGACAGCGCAAATGAAAGGGAAGGTAGCGTGACGCGGGGCAAACTAACCCCCGGCAACCGGGGTTAGTTGGCACGACTGTTGGCAAAGGTCGTTAGCATCACGCGGCGGGTCGTTTACCTTCACCTACAAAATATTCAAAAACAAAAACATACCTCTTATTGTACTCGGCATCTTGTTTCGGATGTTCTCAGTGATATTCTGCCCGCGTCATCTCGCCAAATCCGACCGTATCTCCTACAAGCACTGCACTTAAACTATTTTAAATATATAAATTTAAAAAAAATAACCGACACGATCAACGACAATTAATCAAAATTGAGATCAAAAGTTACTATTAATAATATTTGTATCAAAATTGTACAAGGCACTGCGATGTGTATACATACAGATTTTATAAATCTTACTATTTTTAATTTTTAAAAAAATATTACCGATACTAAAAATTAATGCTCCGAATAAATTTTAATTTGAATAATTAAATTATTATTAATTGGAAAAATTTTTGGACGGCGCGAATTTTCTGAAACAAAAATTAAACATCACATTAAAATCAATACATATTTTGGGGCATAAAGTTTTGTACGTCAGGGGCGTGGTCCGGCAAGTGAACGAAATGCAAAAATTCGCGAATCATCATTTTAACGGAACCGTTGACATAAAATCGATAGCAATTGAGGCACCAGTTAACTCGTTCTACAAACAGGATAGCTTTTCTTACTATAATCAATCAAGCTTTTATATATTATAAAGCATCTCTTCTATGCAGATGAATATTACAGCAGCGATGGTAAATTTGTAAGTGCTGAATAAATTTAACCCTTTTTTTTAATATATAGTATAAATTTGTTTATCAGTCTATAAATAATTAAAGCTATATTCTAGCACAGAGTTTTCCGACGGGGTCCAGGTGGACCCCCTGGGGGTCTATGAAAGTTCGAAAAGGGTCTACAGTGTTACGGTTATTTGTATGTTATTTTTTAATTCCTAGAACTATATAATCTAATATCACTGCTACATTCTGACTTTATTTGCAATAAAGCAATAAACACAATTAAAGCTAAGGCATTGAATAATCAACTTTTAGCTCAATTATGAGAAAGTAATGATGAACCTTATAATAATACGGAAGTTCATTGGTTGTCAAAAGTCAATTATTTGCAACGTTTCATTGAAATCTTTAATTCTGAAAATCAGTGCAAACTTAATCAAAAACTAAAGCATTGTCACCTATAGTACAATTTGTGATTGGATTTTATGGCGGATACGTCCATAGACCTCCGCCGTATATTCTACACTGCTGTTGATTGGAGAAAAAAAGGGGTCTACGAAGAGAATTATTTAGTTAAAAGCTTAGCTCCTTAGCTTTAATTATATATGTATATTTGTTCTAAGATTCGGGATGATGTCACCTCTCGTCATCACCCTGGATGACGACGCTCGCTCGTTTTGGTACAGTATGGAGAAGCCAGAGATCCCAAGTGTGACCCGCGTGCCAGTCGCTATTTGCAATGGTGCGTTCAAAGAGCTCCGTCATAAAATTGGAGAAAAAAATGTAAGGGGGTGGGTCTATGAAGAAAATTATGTAATTAAAAGGGGTCTATGTAGGAAAAATGTTAGGAATCCCTATTCCAGCATAAACCATACAGTCCATTATCCAATACCTATAAACCTTTTCTGACCTATGTAATAATTTTACGAAAATTACGCTTAATGGACGATCGATTGATTGTTTCATTATTTTTTTATGTAAAAGTACAAATTGTAATATTAGTATCTCTTAAACAAAGAATATTTATAATTCACTAGATAAATTACTTTTCTGTTGTATACATTGAATTCCAGTAGGAATAGTATATAAAGAATGAGAGCTCCTGAGAAAATCATAATTAATTTAATGCGAATTTATAGTAGAGAAGAAAATTCAATTATTCGTATAAAATTTGTTCATATCCAGCTTTGAATAAAATTTAATTTCTGATTCACACAATTATTTATTTAATGAGAAATATGACAAAACAAATTATTTTAATTGAGACGAAGACAGCTACGAATGAATTGATCGATGACACCGGTGGTATGATTTCTTCATATACCAAATGAGTATTGTAGAAATCCTCAATAGAAATTAATAAAAATATCTAATTGTATCATTATTAGTGATGATTTTCTGTTTGATCAATATTATAATCAATTTGTGCAGTGGAGATCGTTTAATAGGATTGTGAAAAATCACTTAACCGATCCGTCATGGCGGCTCGAAACCAACGGCGTCAACCTATTTTGTATGAAATTAATGTATGAAAAAAGACCCCAAGAATTTTAAGTAAAGATTTTGATGATTTCTTCATTATCTTGACATTTCAAAAAAAGGGATTATTCTAAGAATAAAAAAAATATTCATTATATATATTAGTAGAAAAATATAAAATATTGATAAATGTCTTTTCTCGCTCACACCTGGTACGGAGCGAATAGAAACTTTTTTATTTTTTTTCGCAATTGCAGACAATAATTGTCATTGATTATTTATGATATTTATTCATAAGACTATTTTAGACAAATACAAAAAGTTTGTGATATGTTGGATTTATATTAAAAAATAAAAACCTGGGGTCTCAAAAAGACCCCATCGGCACGTCTAGGTTAACCTGAAATTATGTTCAGATCCAGATAAAATGCTGTGTAATTACATGAATTAATTATATTTTTTTATATTACTCATACATTAAATAAATAATAATCGCGTTTCAGAAGGATATTAACATTTATATATATGTTTTAGGGGTAAACGTGCAAATTTTGCCTCTATTATTATTACAGCATTAATAAAACGATTTCAGGAAACGCTGTAATTAGTTCAGGCTACAATCTCAATATAAGTACGTTTTTTTATACAATATATTTTTAAGATAATGAGAATTGTTCAAAATATTCGTAACAGAATATTGTTACGAATTTAATTTTTTAATATTACTATAAAAAAATATTCTTGACAACGTGTATAAAAAGGGTTCTTCAAAGTTTCGGTCGTTCATAAAAAAAATAAAAATAAACTGCAATGAGGAATGGAGGATGTGTAAAAATCAGAAAGAAACCGCTAAATAAAATCAAATACTTTTGTTGTAAAAAATATGTGAATCAATTCTCAAAAAAAACTCAAATTTAGGCCAAAATGTCTCCGTTATGATGTAACGGTCCCCATATTCGCATGATATAATCTCCTACGATTTCTTCCTATTACAGAAGTTGAAAAAAAAACATAAAAGGACGACGTTTTGTCAATGTTGAGAAAATTAGGACAGAATTTCTGAAGGAACTAAGCGTCATACTGAAAATAGCGTCCCAAATGTACTCTGATGATTGAAAAAAAAAACGCTGATACAAGTATTTGATGTATCTGGTGGAGACTTCTTTGAAGAGGATTCAATTGGTATCGATGAATAAATTAATATCTGTATCGTATATTTTTGATCAAATTTTGCATGAGCCATCAATGCCAATTTTATTTCTTCATCAGAAGTTAATATTCGCTTCTATAGGGAACTTGGGATAAGTACCCAAACAGGTCGAAAGAATAGAAAGGATAATATCCTTTTTTGATTTATGCTTGATATGCGTGCGATACTCGAGAAACAATCAGCTACCACGATTTGCTGATCTTCCAGATTTAAAGAGGGATTCGAAGAATTTCTCTAGCTCAGATATTTACTTACAAGGAACGGAAATTGTGAGTTAGAAATTAGGATGGCTAAAAATATTTTTATATACGGCGCGAAATCTTTACCATAAACGAAAATATGAAGAAATAAATGACGCCTTAGAAATGTGTGGTGATGGAGACGTCTACTAAAATACCATAGAGAGCAAAATAAAAAGTTTATCTTGCTTGGTAACGTATAAGGTAGGTAGAGGCGGAATGCAGGGGCCCCGGAGAGCCAGTGGCGCGTCGTCCATATGGCTAGTTTGTGCGGCGCACACAGTAGCCATATGATTGGTAGGACCAATAGGGAAAATTTTAAAATTGAATTGACCATTTCTTAAAATCGACAAACCAGACAATTTAAGTTCTGCACATAGGCGCGGATACTGTTGGCACGCTACTGTGGAGAGACATAATCAAGAAGATCCTCAGATATGAGGCTGACGACTCACGAAGAAGGAATTGATATAACTGATCAATTTATTAGTAAAAATTGATATGATTTGATTCAGCAGTATATTGTAGAGAATTATGATTAATTCCCGAGGACTTGGAACTCTGGTATTTTCACTTCGTATAAGTACGAGGGAAGCACTGCGGAACCATTGTGTGACAACGCAGACAAAGAGTTATTGAATGTAGTGCTAGATCTATGGGCTCAACGTCACTATTAATAGCAAGCAGATGATGCAGAGACAGCTTTTCCTACACCTCAAGAAATTTCTGTCCGATTGTTGTCACACAGTTCCAATCTCAAGCGGCAGAATTCTACGATTCGGTATTCAAAAATATCTGTTGTAATAAATATTTCAATGAAATTGTATTTTGTCTCAAAGAAACTTACTTTGTGGACGCGTTTCGTATATAAGAAAAACTAGTGCTAATACAATGACGCTAAATAATCGGATTTTCCCTTAAGCGTATATGGCCTGGGGCCTTATTAATTTGTGGGGCCTCAAAGATCAGCTCCCAAAACGGCTTTTTTTTCATAATAAAAATAATAAATAATATAGCGGTATTCCTTGTAAAGTCCTCGGCCCTCAGAGGCCCCAGAATTATTCTCAAAATGAGAATAATTAAAAAATGTACATGAAATTAATTACGTATACAAAGCATTGCAAATTTTGTTTAAAAACGAGCACGTAGAATGCACGTTATAAGGGTAAGGGTAGTGAAAATAAGGGGGGGCCTCAAAAACGAATTGCGCTTGGGGCCTCAAATGCTAAATCCGCCACCGATGTTGAACGTTATGGGGTCCAGTGGAAGAGGTTAGGGATGGCATGCACATATCTGCAGCAGAGCGACGGTATGCAGAACGAAGCAGTGTGGAAATGGGTCGAGGCCGCGTCGTCCTACCGGCAGCGGCACCGGCATCGGCGCCAGGCTCATTAACGTTCCCGTAGAGTTCAAAGTAACGCTAGTTATTGTATAGTGCGGTACGGTACTACGAGTTACGGTACGCGCCAGGGCCGCCCAACCCGTCTCACTTTCGATCGCCGAAGCGCAAATAAAAATAACGGACCACAATATCTTTGGGGTATTTGGAATAGGGAGACGTCGGATTTTGTACGATTTTTTTTGGAGAGTCGCATTCGACGCGATGGATCGGTCGGATCGACGACCGCTGTAACGTTCGAGATGACGCAATCGCCGAAAAGCCGCGATTGGGCCACCCTGGCTCGCGCCAAAGGCTGTTGCGCGGCTCTGGCCGTTAGCCGCGTGACGTCACGGCACACCTGTCGGTAACGGGACCCGCAGCTAACGGGACGCTGCGGCCGCTGCGCCGGAGCCCCGTTAGTCGCCGCTCCGCCACTCCACCTCTGCTCCACTTCGCTGCTGAAAGACGCGGCCACTTCAGCGGCGCCGTTATGCGCCGAGATGAATCGGAAGTGACGCAGCGGGTCGACGAAATCCGAGATCGTTTTCCGGCGAGTGAAAGTCGCGCTCGATCCTCGCCGTTCAGGCCGAAAATTATCGCCATCTTTTTTTTCAGCCGCGCACAACGGACCGGGTTTGAGCGAGCTGCGCGTTCGAATCGCTTCGAAGCGTTAATTAATATTTTCTAAATCGTCGCGACCGAACTTTCGCCGGATCGATCGAAAAAGATCGCGCGCGGACGCATCGGAAAACGCATCCTCGGAATGGGGAAGGTCGCGCCGGGGTCGCGGAAAAGCGCTCGAATACTCACATCAAATAAAATCCACAGTTTGTACGGCAACAATATCCTCATGTGTTTTACACTAAATTTAACAACGATCGATTATAAACGACGATATTACAGCACCTTTATATATAACTATATATATTTGTATATTTTCTTCACAATATATACACGTATTTATATTATACACACTGACACATTGAAATGAACAAAAATAAAATAAATTAAAAACAAAAGAAAATTGCGACAAATCGAAATCACAGCGCTATCGTACGGGGAAGTATAGCAAGATGTATAGTTCCATGTTCGACCGCGGTCGAACTCGTTAATTGTTATTTGTTGTTGTTAACGATGGCGGTTATAACAACCCGAGAGCCGCCGCGCTCTACGCCCGCTCCCGGTGGAGAACGGTCCCGTACTGAGTCAAAGTAACTGTTCTCGGGCCGGAGAGCCGCGCCGCGTTCGTGAATAGCGCGCCGCGCCGGTTTAGCGCCGGCTTAGCCCGCGGGTCTAGCGCGCCGAGAACAGTTATAAAAATTTAAGATGAAATTATTAAGAACCGTTCGATTAATAATATTCAAAGGCCGTAGCGGGAACTCGCCGAGTGACCGCCGAGCTGGACGTGACGCGCGCCGCGGATTCCGGAGGCGGCTCCCGGGAAAACCGGTGGAATCTCTGCAGCGCAACCTTCTCCCACCGATAAAAACGAAGAGGCAATGAAAAGGTCGCGTAAATGAAAAGGGATATTTATTTAATAAAAACAATGCGTGATTGGCTTTACAGATTAACCCAAGGCGCCAATCACGCATAAAAATATACATATAAAATCAAATGTAAATAAAGTCTAAAAATATACAAAATCAACAAGAAAGAAAAGCAATTAATAGAAAATAACGTAATAAATTATAAGTATATTTAATAAAAAAAAAATAATAGTCATTAATTAATCCGTTATATGAATTTATAAAATGATATTGATATATGATATTCTATAAATATTCTTCTTCTTTAGTCGGCATCCTCATGTCTGAGGATCGTGACCATTCTTGTTCCGAATATGCTTGGTTTTGTCTCTCCGGGATTCTCTGTATTCTGCATCCCGCATCTCAGCTATTAAAGTGGAGCCTGTGGCGGTGTTCACTTGATCTCTCCAGCCCCTTTCTCTGCGTCCTTATACGTTTCCGAGCACGACGAACTTTTTTAGGCTATCGTTTCTTCTGACGAGATGCACAAAGTATCGAATAATCCTCTTGAGACATATGGTAGAAGGTCGATCTTCTTTGTCGTTCCCCATTTCTTTAAGAACAGAAACATTTGTGCGTTTAGCGGTCCATACAATGGCGGATGGTAACTTTTTGGAGCCTGATGCCAATTATATTTCAGAGGCCCCTAATAGAATATAATTGGGTAGGGAGGGTTGGGGGGGGGTCCGTTATCTAAGGATGAGAATAAATTATGTAAAAATGTAACAGGTAAGGAAAAAACATATAAATATCTGAAGAATCACCAGACCCTCATCACGTTTAATATGTTTTCAATGTTATATAAAAAAAGGAACTGAAACTCACAAAAAAGGTAAAGCATTACTAAATTCTTTAAAATAATGAGTAAAGTCTCTGGGGCCCCAGCGATGATCCTGATGATCCAGCATCAAACCATCCCTATAAATCCGCCAGTGGTTTCGTGTTATTCTCAGCAGACGTCGTCAACACCACGCCGTAATTAAAAACTGAGAATACCAGACTCTGCACTAAACGTTTTTTTGTCTTTTTGGATATCCCCCCGTTTTTCCAAATTGTTCATAGCTTAACATTGCATTTTTAGCCATCCTTATACGCCTTCTTATCTCTGGCTCATAATTTCCGTTACTCGTAAGTAGTGATCCCAGATATAGAAATTCTTCAATCCTCTCCAGATGTGTAAGATTAACAGATCTGGATAGCTGATTACCTTTGTCGACTATTGGTCGCTTGGTTTTATTTATATTGGTCTCGAGTCCTACTTCTTTACTTCAGCATATCCTAGGGTGATTTTTTTACCCGCTATTTTGAATCCGCCTTCCTAGTTTTCAAGAGCTTTTCTAATGAAATACTATGAAGTTAAATTGGTCTGGGGAGAGTATACAGCCCTTCAAAATCTTTAGAATATCTCAAAGTTTTGAAGCTGTGTCAGTTTTGCATTCTTAAATAAAAATTAAACTTATTTTGTGCAGCATATACTTAGATACAATTGAATTACATAACTTTATCAATATTTCCAAAAAAAACTACACGATTTGAATATTAAGTTTAAATTGACAAACATCACTTTCACTCTGTTTTTTTGCAAATTCTAAGGAATAATACTTAAAAATAAGATTTAAAAATAAATCTGGTCCCTTTATTTTTATAACAGTTAGAATCCGGGCTGGCATTGAATCGACCAGGTTCTTTATTGTTTCTGCCGTTATCTCTTCATACCAGACCTTTATTTTTAATATTATTAGTGATTTTATAGGCTTCTCTCTGTTGGCTTTTTTTCATAATGTGCCATAAATGTTCGAAGGGGTTTAAATCAGGACTATTACTTAGTCATGACAATTTTGAAATCCCAAGTTTTTTTTATTAAATTTTTGATCTGTAAAAATAGGAAAAAGAAATGTTAGATGTTTTTGAGCTAAACTAAAGTAAATGATTAAAAAAATAAAACAAAAATATTTTTTACCGTTATAATCCGATGGCTTGGTGTAGAATCGTCCTGGAAAATGTACTCTTTTATATGAGATAGATGTTGTTCTATGGATGGAACAAGGTTTTCATTTATGATCCTTTTATAAACTTCTGCATTGACATTTCCATCGACGAATACTAAATCTCCAACTGTAAAGAAAAAAAGCATTCCCAAACCATTTTTACTACTGGATGCTTTACTGTTAGGCTAATGCATTTTTGTTAAGCCTTTCTCCTGTTTCCCTTCTTACATTTTGAATGCCATCTGAGCCAAACAAGTTACATTTCCTTTCATCCGAGAAGATAACATTCATCCGGTTCTATGCCCAGTAAACTTTTTCCCTTGTCTTTTTGAATTATTTCGGGAGAAGTAGTTTTTTTCAACATCCCTGAGACTGGGTCCTGGAGAGGGGGCCAATTTAAGAAGAAGATCATGACAAAGAATTCTGTTGGTCGGTGACAGTTACTTTGAAACAACTAGCAATTTTTACAGATTGGGATAAGTAAGTGTTGCTAGGAATTTTCTTTCAGTATACTCTAGTATCATTGGTATTATATATCTAATCAGGTGCCGGGGCGCGCCGTCCATATAGCCAGATTGTGCGGCGCACACAGGCGCCGGAAGATTCGGTACGCCGAAAATGTCAAATTTCTAAAAATATTAATTCCTTAAACTTCGATGAAAATCGTAATTCTTTTTCATAAAATGTTTTTTTTTATTGTAGAGGGGACTATAAGGGCCCCAATTAAAGTTCTGCACACAGGCGCCGTACACAATTTTTCTTAATCTATCCCCTTTTTGATAAAAAAATTGCATTGTTCCTTTCAAATCACTAGACTTATTTGAGAATATTTTGACACCCTACTTAGCTATTTTTTGGCTGTTGTTTAGCATTTGGATTGGTTTAATCGACGTAGAATGTAATTTCTAGGTAATACTCTTTACTGACCGTACGATCTAGTAGTAAGAAGTAATGGCATTTTATTACGTCAAAATCCAAGAAAACAATAAACTGTGCCTTCAAATTCGACTGGATATGACGATAATTTTCCAGGCTTAGCTCTTCAGAACGATTCTTTAAATACGATTAAAACTTTATGTCGATGTCATATCCATATGTGAGTGTTTCATCACCAGTTATGCTCCGTTTGAACAGTTCTGGATCGTCATTGAATTCAATTAGCAATTCCTGAGCAATGTTTTTCGGAATGAAATTCATAAATTTTGTTGCCACGCATTTTATGCCCTAAACATTCGATAAAATACTTGGCATGAGTCAAATGAAATGCTAACATCACCAGCAATCTCTCTAATAGTGATTCGACGTTTGTCCATAATCATTTTCTTTACTATTCCAACATTGTCATCAGTTATTGATGTGCTGGGGCATCCAAATTGTTTGTCATCATCAATGATTCACGGCTCTCTTGGAAACGTTTGTACCACTCGTAAACGCTAATTTTATTCATAAAATATTCGCCAGTAGCAATATTCAATATTTTCAAAACGCTGCTGTATTTCATTCTTAAAACAGCTTTTAATAAAAATTCTTTGTTCCTTTTTTTCACAAGAATGTAATTATTGAGCACAGTTGTATGCCAACAGTGTCTGACGCCTTTACACCCTACAATAAAACAATCGTTTTGTGAAAAAGAATTTAAAAAAATGTAATGAATTGATCTTCCGGCGCTTGTGTGCGCCGCACAATCTGGCCATATGGACGGCGCGCCACTGATTGAGCACACCAAAGCACGTGAAACCTTTTAGATATCTAATAGAAAAGCCAGCATCCCGTATGACCATCAATGTCAAGATACATCAAGGACAAGTGAACCCACAAAACAGTTATACATCAATTAAAATATTGTTTTTATTTTTTATGTCAGATATTGTGTACAAAGAACTAAGGCGCTGAAACACAACGAATAATGACTGATTCGAAACTAATGAAATTCCAAAAATTCGAGATGTTAATTATATTCAAAATATTGCCGAACATATTATATGCCGGAAAATTCAGCGAATGACTGGTTTTTTGATTATCGTTAAACATCAACATCGAAAAAAGAAATCGCTGACATTATATACAGTATATTATTAATTATTTATATACATGATACTATAAGATATATTTTGCATAATTACTTTTGATATAAATCCTAGGTGTCATAAACTTTTTGTATTTGTCTAAAAAAGTCTAAATAATAAATATCAGTGAGCTTTATAGTCCGCAATTGGGAAAAAAAATTAAAACAACAATATGCGTTTCTATCCGCTCCGTACCGGGTGCGATCGAGATAAAACATCGCGCATGTGCTAATGCGAGTGAAACCGCACACGTGAATAACCATTTTTATTCCTAGAATAATCCATTTTTGTAAAAGTTCATGATATTAATGAAAAATGTATCAATATCTTAACTTGAAATGCTTAGGGTCTATTTTCATACATTAATATCATACTAAATACACCCCATCGGGGAAAACCGTTGGTTTCGAGCTGTGACGGATCGTTTAAATAAAAACAGGGATTAAATTCTCCCTAGAACAATAAAACATGTAACTAAATTTCTTTTTACTTGGTCTATCACTTTCTACATTTTTATTTTGGCTTAAAAAAATAAATAAACTATACAATTTGTAATAATTTTATAAAAATATTATCAGGAAAACTTTACCATTGAAATTTTCATTAACTGGAAATTTATTCCGGTTATTCGTCTGAAGGATTGGATTACGCAGTTTCCGTCGAAAATTTAAACATCAATTCATATTCCGACCATGATTATACAACCTTTTGATTTAGTGGTATTCAAAAAGACGGTTTTAATCAAGATAATCTTAACAATCAACAAGATTCCAGTGACATGGAGAGCTATTTTAATATATTAACAGTTCGTATAAATATGCATGTAGTATATCTAATATCTTAATTTACACGGTTTCGATTTACAATTATCAAACGACCGTGCAAATCGAACATACATGTTCTAATAATCGATACAGTATTATGTGAATTTTATTATCATATTAGGTAAATTGTTAATCTTCAATATAATTGATTCAAGTAATATGTATTATTTGATTTTCTTATCGCACAGAGCATAGAAGTTACAGTACATACATAATAGGCATAATAAGCGGAATGAGTCTCTTACACTAATATTACACCCCAGTGTCAAATCACGACGCTGGTTAACTTTTAATACTATTTCAGTTGGATTGGAATTTATATTATTTGTTTTATAATGACTTATTCAACTAAACTCCCTACATAAATATATTTTTTTAAAACATGCGGAGGTAATGGGTCTCTTCCTCTTATGTACCCCCGGCTAGCATTATAAAGAATTCCCTGAATTCATAATTTTCGTCGGATACCTGTCCTGCTACTAGCTTAGCTCATGCGTTGTCGGAATAATATGTATCTTACCTACAAGCTATAACACTGGATATATTGACAATTTAACTACTGTAAAAGATGAGGAAGTATTAATATTAATAAGTAAACCCCAGCACTGCAATCACTGAAAAATCGTAAGAGTCACCAATGGATGCAAGTAGCACAGATGATGAAAATATTCCAAAATAACTGTAAAAATATATGGTGTATCATTATTTTCTTATACATATTATTAATTAGAAATAAAAACAGATAACTTACCACATACCTTTTATCTATTAATATTTTTTTATGAAATTTGACTTATGACCATTTCGACCATGTCTACATCATCGGCGAGGAGTGCTTTTATCAAAATGAAAAACATGTTGTGTTGTCGCCGACTCTCCTTGAAGATCCGACTCCGAACCCTGCGGTGCTAGGTGTGGTCTGTACTTCTTCATATGGACGTTGGTGGTAGCGAAAATTAACCGACTGAAAGCATTTGAAATATTATGATTTCGAAGAATATTGAAGATTTCATGAAAGGAACGTATTTTAACCTGTTTACAAAGAGTGGGAGCTTCTGGACAGTGTCAAAACCAATCAAACCAACTTGGAAGTACGAAGAAGAACCATTCTGGAAAACCGGTGCTACTTTGGACTTCAACAGCATCTACGGTACAATAAGATCTACATGGCTCTCATCAGGCCCATCCTAATATGTTTGTAAATGTCCTTCTAATCCGAAGCAGATCAATGCCTGGGAACACTAAGCGACTTCTCTTAGGCTTCTTCTATCCACCCCCCAAGTACCAGCAGAGGCACGTCCGATACCAGGTCTGTGACAGTTGTCCTCCAGGTTAACTAGGCTCTAGTCTTGTCCGATTATTATTGTTACAATCGGCTTATGGTGGAACTGTATTCGAAGAACTTAGTTAACCTAAAGGACAACCGTCCTAAGGACGCGGGACAGTCAACCGCCGCAAAGGCTTATTGTTAACAAGCTTTCTTGTCTAACACATGGGTTGTAGGTTATAAATCGCGATTATTTGCCTATAATTCTATCTTATTTGGGATTTTTACGCAGCTGGATGCTGGGCGCACCGCTGTTCGTTGTCACATATTAGTAGAATCCTTATCGCACTTCTTCAACGGCATCACTATTAATTATTGCTGGCATCCTTCCGCTCCACCTTGAAATCCAGCAGAGAGTCGTCAGTTTTTACTTGAAAAAAAAAACATCTTGTTGTCGTCGGCGCTACTACAATTTGCCCAATCAAGGGCGAATCGTCTCTTGATCAGTGGCAGGAGAGGTGGGATTTCTCCCCAAAGGGCGGACTACCTATCTCTTGCGATATCACAGCCAGGCTTAACTGCAGCTGATTCTTCCTGGACTTCTGGGTCAGTCAATTCCTGGCTATGGTAATTTCAATGCTGAACTTAAAGAGTTTAACCTTGTAGCATCTCCACATTGCTGGTGTGGGCACGTCTGTCAGGATTACAGTGACGTTCTGTGGTCCTGTTCTTACCTGGACGTTGCGCGTCGCGACCTACTCTATGCTGTCCGATGCGGCATTTCCCCGACGGATCTTCCGGTGGAAAAGACCTTCTCCCTTTTCATACAAATTTAGCATTATATTTTAACATCACGTTTCAAGAAAAAAAACTGCTTTTGTTGCACCGGTATATGCGGTATGAGTGGATGGAACTGTGTCGGACCGGTCTGATACAGCTTCATCCTGGGTACAAAGAGCTTTCCTGTCCCTGAGGGATAGGAAGAGCAAGGCAGAAGTGGTTGGACTGTGTACAGAGAGACACTGTATCATTAAAATTTTCTAGAAGATGGAACGACGTAGCGGCAGACCAGATAAAATGGAGAAAGGTGTTGTATGAGGCCAGTGCTCTACAATAGCAATTTTTGTATAGCGTTTAGTTCCTTCAGCGTTGGGAATACCTTTTATCAATCCTCGCATATGTCAGCTGTATCTTATTTACACTGTAGCATATGTAACGTTCCAAGCCGGTATACAATTGCATGGATGATGTAATAAAAAGGTTATACTGTCGAATATGTGTGGCCCACTTGGCCATCGTGCGGCCATCACCGTCGCAGTGTCGTCTGCACGTGGAGTCCTGCAACGGTACACACGCACTCCGCACACTATTTGCATTTCTTGCGAGGCGAGTACTGTTTGTTTTGCGCCAACTATGCACACACCGCGTGTACTTACTGTACATACATAGTTATATCGATCTTTTAGCGGTGCTTTCATATTCCGTTGGGCTCCTCTCGCCGATTGTGCTAACGATCCGCAGCGATCATCGCTCGTGAATCACCGCACACGAGGATCCTGTCCTTCCAATCGACGAAAACTCGAATCGCGATTGCGCAATGTTTATAACAGCATAACAGTAACGGCGAATCGAGTGGATTTTGCGACCGCGAACAACGGCGGATGGGTGGATCCTCGCCGAAGACCGTCCCAGAGAACAAAGGGCGCCGCAACGCGTTCCGTAACGCAATCGATCCCGGATCCTCTGCGAAATAAAGGTCGCGTGCTTGACATTCGACACGGGCCGACGAAGTATCCCCCATCGTTGTGTCAAGTTCGTGCCCCAAATATATTTGAATTTTGTCCGTTGGCTCATTCGAAAATTTTCGCGCGTATTTTCCTGTCCTCACCTGCCAGGACTTGTCGGGGTCCTCCGAGACCTCGGCTGCTGCATTGTTCTTGCGGTGACGTGTCGCGGGTCTCCAAATTCCTCGCAGCGGCTGATCCGCGGGTCAGTGACCCCCGACAACGGTAAACCGGCCCGCGAGGCGCCGGGCCCGAGTCTTCGGCGCCGTCTCGCTCGCACTCGCATCGGGATACGCATTGCCCAATCGATGTTCTTTTATTATTTTTAATTATTTTTTTTGGATTTGCAAAAAATGTGTATGTGTGTGCATGGCAACACTAGCAATTCGTGCGCAATTTATTTTTGCGTGCGAACATCTATGGCGTGATGTGCGAACGCCCTATCATGTCCGCGGCTGCGTACGTGGAAAATCGCGAATTTTCCGGGATAACCAAGGAGATATTGTCACCAAACTTTAGTTTTAAATCGCACAAAAGCATGGAAATCAAAATAATTCATATAGTAAAAGTCTAACAGTAAAATTATATTTATTAGCAATTTTCCATGGAAAAAAATTCCTAAACATATTAATTCACACTACACGGAACCATATCCGGTGAATACTGAGTCTAAGACATTCCCAAACCATTTTGCCCGATGGACCCCTTGCCGTCCTCTTTTTCATGCGTAGACCCCACCCCCTGCCTTTCTAAAATTTAATTTTAAAACTTATTAACTACAAATACGTTCTGTAGAGCTTATACCATTAGCTTGCCTAGAAATTTTAAAGCATGTTTGACCGAAAACTAAACTGAAATTTAATATTCTTAACCGAGCTGTGCCTATTTGGGACCCCAAGATTTTTATTTTTCTCGAATAACTCCTTTAACATAAATCCTGCATGTCACAAACATTTTGCATTTGTCTAAAGTTTAGGTTTTTTCTCGTTCCGTACCAGATGCGAGCGAGGAAATCATCGCGCATAGTTATAAAAGCAAAATATCGACCAAATTATGAGGCATATCATGAATAACTGTTTTTATTCTTAGAATAACCCATTTTTAGCATTTTAAGTCAGATATTGATGAGGAATTCATCAATATCTTAACTTGAAATGCTGGGGTCTATTTTCATACATTCATTTCATACAAAATATACCCCACCGAGCAACGCCGTTGGTTTCGAGTAGTCGTGAAGGATCGGTTAATATCCTTAAGTACTACATTTGTGCGCAATCCAGCCTAAATGGGCTCCGATCATATGGACCCCCATTTTTTTCTCCTTAGTACGGACCCTCCGAGAGTCGACATGGAGTCCTGGTGATGGTGGTTCCCAAAAGTAAAAAATCGCCAATCGTCAAGCACTATCATATTTATTATAATAATTATTTATTCTTGAAGTTACAAAGCATCACCTCCTTTCTCTCTCATCAAACTTAATGATTTTCTGCGTTATAACTTTTGCTGAGCTGGAGGACGTCGGGGAGGAAGTTCGGAAGTATTTTTTTAACTTGCTTTTTTATTATGATGTTTTCGCCGGAAGGTAGGTTGCTTAAGATTGATGCGTGTTAGAAATTATTACAATACCTGTTTCTCAGATAAACCAATGTGAATTTACAGTTTGTTGATTAAAAATAATATTTAACTTAACCCTTTAATTAAGTTGACCTTCAAATGTAAAAGGCGTACGCACAGCATTTGGGAAAAGATTTAATTAATTAATTAAATACAATTTATTATGGACATTATTCTTTTATTCTATCTTCACAAAGAATAAGAATAGAAGATCTAATAAAAAATCTCATTAGTTAATCATAATCACTTCTAAAACTGACCTCTTCGTCCATTCAAATTTCATCTGATAATTAATTAAAAATCTAACGACGTAGCTGGTCTTATTTACATAAATTATTCATCTCTAATTCCTCGAAAAGCTCTCAGAATTTTATTAAACAATTACGCAATTTCCGGCGAAATTTTAGGCTACGATTCATGTTCGGATCATTATCGAAGAAATGATTATCCATTTCTCTTCCATTTCTAGTGCTTTGCTTAATATGTTGATAGCGATTTGAACCAGTGGCGCGCCGACAGTATCCGACGCCTGTGTGCAGAACTTTAATTGAGGCCCCATACCCCCCCCCCCCACCTCTACAATATTTTTTTTCGATTTTAGGAAAGTTTAATAAATTCATATATTACAATTTTCCCCTTCTTGGCGACTCTCGGCGCACCTAATCTTCCGGCGCCTGTGTGCGCCGCACAATCTAGCCATATGGACGGCGCGCCCCTGATTTGAACAAACGAAATTATCGATAAATTCTAATTCTAAATATGTTTAATTGTAAATATCCAAACTATATTCTTCAGTTTAGCTATGATAAAGGTTTCTGCCAAAACTCTAGCTCTAAATATATCCTATGCATCACGCTGAACATTTCCGGAGCCTTCGACAGTTCCTGGTGGCCTACAATTCTTGCTAATCTTAAACAGAAAAATGTCCCAGAAGACCTATACTTCGTGATTGCCAACTGGGTTAGCGAAAGAATTTTTATGCTATTCGACGCTGGAGACAAGCTAGTCTGTACGCCGATTATGATGGGATGCCCTCAGAGCTCAGTACTGGGCCCTTTACGGTAGAACATCGTATTTGACAATGTGTTATCCATTAACGTCACGGAGGGTTGCTCCATCATGACATTTTGGTACTGGTCGGAAGTGACACGCGTGATAGAATCGAATATTTTTCCAGGTCTATCCTAGAAAGCATTGGAACCTGGCATCGCGCGAATAGACTCAGATTCGCCAGCAACAAGAGCACAGGCTTGCTTATCAAGGACTTGTTCCGAAGATCTCAATGCATCAGCTTCCTGGAAGAGCCAAATATCAAAATTGACCCCAGTAGAAAATTCTTTGGAGTAATCCTAGATAAAAATCTAGGGATGCACTAGACAGAGCCAAGCACGGACTAGGATGCTTCACGAGAATAGCAGATTCGTGTTGGGGCTTAAGATACATATCGTTAAAAATATATTACCGAGCGATCTCACAGAGCTGAAAACTCGGCCATTCGGAGACGATTACTGTCTGGTCAGAGATTTGTCATCCTGCTGCTTACTCGAGGGTATTGCACATCATCAACGGCGGTCCTTCCGGTCCTAGCAGGTGATCTTCCACTAGATCTAGAAGCGCAGGTGAGAGCTGCTATCTGGCTAGGCTCTCGAGGCAAAAATGCCTTGGTTGGCTCGTCAGTCCTCCCTGTTCCCACATGCGATGAAGACTCAGGTAAAATCCACTTACGGAAACGGGGTATGGGTGCAGCCCTTGATGCATGACAGCGGCGCCTTCAGTGCCTGGCTTAACTTGGCCTACGCGACGACTCCACATGTAATATCTGTGAAGGACCGGTACAAACATCGGAACATGTATCGTGGGAGTGCCCGAACTTAAATGAAGACAGGGATGAGATAGTCAACGCAGTCAGAAAATCTCCTGGCCCAATCGGCCATACTGACTTGATTGCTAGTTTACAGGGCGTTCTGTGTTTTCTCGGGCCGTGTCGGAGCGAGAGCAAACCCGTATTACCCCACACCATTGCCTACTTAGGTGATAATGATGATGATTTTAAGTAATGTTGATCTCGAGTCCTAGTTTCTTACTTTCATAGATAACTGAGCAGATCGGCCATTTCTTCTTCGTTGGTAGCTATCAATGTCGTATCGTCCGCATCTCTAAGATTTAAATTTTTTTACCCGCTATTTTAAATACGCCTTCCCAGTTTTCAAGAGCTTTACCCATTTGGGTGCGCCCATTTCTTCCAGCACCTTCCACGAACAATTCCAATTCACACAATCAAAGGCCTTTTTGTAGTTTATGAAACACATCTCTACCGGTATGTTGAACTCTCTGCTATTTTCTATGATTTGGCGGATATTGAGAATTCGCTCTTGGGTTCCTTTTCCTCTAACGAAGCCCCCTGCTCTTGAGGTATTTGCCAACCAGTGTGGTGTTTCAAGCGTGCTGATGATCATCGACAGGAGTAATCAGCTATCCAGATCTGGAAAGGATTGAAGAGTTTCTTTATCTCGGATCACTACTTACGAGTAACGGGAAGTTGTAAGCCGGAGATAAGAAGGCGACTAGGAATGACTTAAAATGAGATGGAAAAGTTGGAAGATTTGGAAAAACAGGGGAATATTCAAAAAAACAAAAAAAAACGTCTAGTGCTGAGTCTTGTATTCTCAATTTTTATTTACGGCGTAGAAACCTGGACAAAGAAAATATGAAAAAGAAATTTGACGCCTTTGAAATGTGGTGATGGCGACGTCTGTTGAGAATAACATGGACCGCTAAACGCACAAACGTGTCTGTCCTAAAAGAAATAAGGAACTACAAAGAAGACTGACTTTCGACCATATGACTTGAAAGGCATCTCGACAGAAGAAAGGGTGGCCTGGAGAAGCTCGTCGGGCTTGGAATCGTATAAGGGCGCAAGGGAAATGGCAGGGCGCCCACCCGCTGGAGCGACCAAGTGAAGACCGCTACAGGCTCCACCGTAGTAGCTGTGATACAGGATGCAGAATGCAGAGGATCCTGGAGAGACAAAATCAAGAATTTTCTCAACCCTCAGACATAAGGGTGCCGACCAAAGAAGAAGATGATGATTTCGTATGGCTTTTACTTTGCCCTTCTTCGCGTGCTCGTCGTTTTTGAGGTTGCCTTTGGCATTTCTTTGGGCCGGCAGACCAACATTGCACGCCTAAACGATAGTCTAAAATAGCCGCCGGGTGTGGCATTGTTTCCATCCAGAGGAGTTTCCTCGTTGCCACAACGGTCTGGAAACTGGGAAGGACGGGGCGAGTTTGTAGAAAGCTGTAATGAGATTGGAAACGGCTCAGGGTACTATCCCGGCATTTGCCTTTGGATAGCTAGGGAGCCGGGTGAACCTAGCCCGGGATGGTCGCATCTCTACACCAATTACTGGTGACAGAGATACTAAGAAGTGTTTCTACATATCTCTACATGGTTAAATCAAAGCATGCGTTTCTACATACCTTTAGGTGAAGTCCTAAGGATGTTTACGATAAGTGAGGGAACTAACTTGTATGATAGCGGGATATCTATAGATATATATTGTGAAACCCTGTGTTATTTAAGAAACAATTATAGGTAGCCCAGAGAGTGGCCGCAAATTCCTGTATGGGATTTAACTGGGAAAGCAAGGTGAGATTGTTGGGGTTTCATTACGAGTGTGTGAAAAAGATACTTTAATCTTTGCTTAAAGATTATTTAAACTGTAAATATTCAAATAAGCTACGCAGTTTTCCCATCAAAAATTTTCCCATCCACAGTAAACCCGATTAAATTAAATGGTGTATCATTTATCTCTGTAAATCTTATAAAAATATTTTTTATGTGATGGATTTTCGCAAATTTGCTCCTATCAACGCATTTTAAATTACAACAGTATTCTTTGTATGTAGTTTAATATGAAACGTGATTTACATTAATCATTGCGCTTAAAAAAAAAACTCAAATCGGAAAACCGCCGGGTCAGAATCGACGAAATTTTTGTTGTAAAATATTATTTCTGTATAAATTGCCGGCTTTTAAGAGTGATTAATTTGTAATTATTCATTAAACAGAAATTATAAGACTATTTACCAAATTAAAATTATCAATAATTCAGGAACTGCTCGCTCACTCTGAGAGTAAATTTTTGAAAGCAAATATCAATCATAGATTATGCAATTCAAATCGTATTAGTAATTATGTGATTTTCGAAATTATTTTGCCGTAACAGAATAATACGCACATGGATAATAAAAGAATTACCATTCTTTGTATTGCCGTTGTAATTTTTAGTGCTTTAAAAATAAAACTACATATTGATGAATTTTATTTCAACTTGGAACATTTCCAGTAAGAATTTAAATCACTTTTGAACACAAATGGATATTAATATCGTCATTTTGTAGGTTATATTCTGAACCACGTGGATATTGTGAGGCCATAGCAGCTTTAAAGGTGTCCATCGTCGGATATAATTCCCTCTAAAGCCCTTCGCACACGGATCGACAGATTCGCAACTCCAGTAACAAACTTGTTCCAAACTAGTCACAAGGACAAGGGTGGGTCGATCATATGGCTAAATTGTGCGGCGCACACAGGCGCCAAGAGGGAAAAACATAAAATATGAAATAATAATAGAATAAAAATACATACTTTATATCGAAAATATATACGTAATTAACCAAGTGGTTTAGAAAACAGATAGCTCTGACTACCGGAGATTATCGAAGAACGCCTGTATTCGTATATGTCCGTCTGTCGCATTGCCAGATTGTGTGGCGCACACAGGCGCCAAAAAGTTAGGAGTGCTGAGAGGGAAAATTTCAAAATATATAATAATAATTTATTCAAATGAATTACGTTTTTTAAACTCGACATTAAATAATATATATAAGTTTAATAGTAGTAGCACACAGTACAAATAAATTGACCTTCTTTCTTGAGAGTAACATGCCCTAGGCAACACTGGATCTATGCAATGTAATAAGCACGGGTAAAATCCTTATTACATGAGGTAGAAATATCTTTAAAAATTCTTCTGGATTTTCTCTAGTCTGAGGGTATTCGAAGCGTCCAGATAATAGATCCTGACCGAGTAAACTCCGAAAATGTATTGTACAGTAAACCTCATTACTAGACTGCAATGTATCTAATGAGAATTCCTCAAGACAAAGCCCAATATTCTTGAAGCTCTATTACATACATCGTATACATGTAAATTGGACCTAAATTTAGAGTTGAAAAGAATTCCCAGATCTTTAATTGACGGACCTAAGAAGAGTTACGTTCCCAGGTGAGTAGTTAGAAATTTGAAATTCCTTCTTTGTAAAGGAGCTAGAATTACCCCCAAGTCATGGGCTCGCCGCTAATATGGCCAGATTGTGCAGTGCACACAGGTGCCACTACCTAGGAGTGCCATACGAAATGAATGTATGAAAATAGATCCCAAGAATTTCAAGATGAAGAATTCATCAATATCTTGACATTTTATAAAAATGGATAATTCTAAAAATAAAAATAGTTATTCAATAAAAAAAACCCAAAATTATTTATAATATTAACTATTTAGACTTTTTTAAACAAATACAAAATGTTTGTGACGTCTAGGATTTATATTAAAAAGTTATTCGAGAAAAATCAAAAACTTGGGGTCCCAAATTGACCCCATCGGTACGGCTAGGTTAAACGTGCACTTGTATTCATTAAAACGACTGCGATTGAATACATTTTTGCACTTGCATCAATGTTAATTGTTGCATAAGATTTTCCATTGTCTTCTGTATTCGCTTCATCATGACTCAGAAAGGCAGATGTCTTCCATGATTCCAGCGATGAGTTGTTCCTATCTGTTTCCGTACTGTGTGTGTGTGGTATTGTGAATATCGTGATTGTTTCACAATATCCCAAGACGACAAGCTTCTCCAAGATACTTTGTTGCTGTCTTCTAACTGTATAACTAAAGTATGTTTGAATAAATCACATTACATGATGATTAGTCAGTATTTTATATCAAGTTCGGCCGGTATAGATACGAATAATAAATCATTCCTCGAAAATAATCAATAATATGTATTTTTGCGCAAAATATGATATAAGACCGGGTCTTATCATGTAATAAAAATGTTTTTTTTTATTAAATGAAAACGACATCTATCCATGAACATATATTTTAGGATAAAACTTTCGATGTCGAGCCATAGATGATGTAAAATAAATAATTTCATGGAAAATAAATACGATTTTCGGGCAAAAAAAATCCCATTTATATAGTAATATTTTTTTTTATTTAAAAAAAAGAACGAAACAATATGCTGGTACATACAAAATAAACATATACTACAATCAATTATTTCATTAATATTATTATTATTTTTGTCTCCTCTAATAATAATACAAATATTTGTTACAAATCTATGTAAGATACTACACTCTTTTAGGCCACTTATTACTTTGTTTCTTTAAAAAATAGAAATGCTATTGGTATATTATAAAACAATGCTAGTTTTCTATATATTAATTTTTAAACCTAATCATTATCCATTGATTTTGAAAATATAATTTTTCAATTATAATTAATGATAATAATATGTTTCGCCGACCGACTATATACGTCGATCCCGATTACTAATCCCGATTACTAACAAAATAGGATCCATTCCGTTCGTAATAAATATATAGAACGAGGCAGAATAACGCGTGCTTCATATAAAAAGGAACAATATATGTGTCGTACTGAAAATGATGCTTCAATCGGATCACAGGTCGGACAACGGGCAATAATTAGGATTAAACTAAAAAGCATTTTTAATTAAACGATTTCGTAGACATATTTTCAAACGATAATAATAAAACAAAGCGTCAGAAGCTAAGCGGAACGAGTAGAAGAAAAACAAGAGTATCAGCGTTATCGAGAGATTGTGTTAAATTTTTTTTTATAATTTTATCGTAAAAATTAGTTAAACATGGGCCGTCGTAACAGAAACGGCTCCAATCGCAAGCCGATTGCTCAAGCGTTGTAAAATTTCCTAAATCAAAACTACACAATGTCTTCTTCGGAATAATACGAGACATGTTATACGGCTCGGCGGCCAATTTACAAATATACACAGAGGATCAAACACACGCTAAAACATTACTTTAGAATTTTTCTCATATTTAGTGAATATTTACAACAATTTCCGCAAACGGAAGCAATTGTCATCATTTATTTATTTTTTTCGGTAACGAACAAACGATAAACACAATTCGCCAATCGATGTCTTTACGCGACCCTCCCGGACAACAGTCTTACATACATAATCGTCAGCCACGCCCAGCTCTACCCTAATTGGTCACTTCCAATCGTTAACATTATACATCGTAGCGATTACAAGATATGATGGTTCTACAAATAATATAATATAACAGCACCTTCGACAGGTTTAATGCATAACACGAAAAATTTATATATAGCTGCGGAAAAATAATACTAAATGTCGTAATTTTATTAAAAATAATTTCAAATACACCTTCGCTGGAAATGTATTCTTTAAAACATTTTCATTTACATACTCTCAAGTACGTACTATCTCTCTCTCGAGTATCACAAATTAATAGTCGAATAATTGGATTGTTTTGCATCAGAAAAGACTATACAGGTATTCATTTCAATTAAACCAAATCAAGTTAAACCATTTCCAAATCAAGTTAAATCTCTTCCAAATCAAGTTAAAACGCTTCCAAATCAAGTTAAACCTTTTGCAAATCAAGTTAAACCTCTTCCAAATCAAGTTAAACCTTTTAAAAATGAGTTATATACTCATATGTCTCTTCGTTCGTCAACACGTTCATCTCTGTAAACATCACAAATGATTTTACATACATTTACGGCAAATTCGTCATTAAAAAAAAATATATGCTAAATATGAAACTATTATAAATTTATTTAGTTTTTGGTGCGATGGATGGATGGTATAACATAAAATCCAAAGGGTCATTCTCGCATATGAAGATTCTTGAGCCTTAGTTACAGTTTAACTTGATTTTCAAAAGGTTTAACGTGATTTGCAAAAGGTTTAACTTGTAATGAAAAACCTGTATAATTAAAATAACATTTTAATTACGGTAAAGCGTTTATTTAGATATTTATTACGCGAAATAATTAGTGTAAAACATAGTTTTTCGATTCAAATCGCCAATAATTATGCAAGGAATTAGTCGCGACGAAATAATGACACATCCGAATGTGTAAATAATTAAACAAAAAAAATGCAAAGAATCTGTTATTTTTTATCTTAAATTGGGCGGTGAAAATATTACACTTGATGTTACATATTAATAAAAAAAAATATAAAATAAAATTTACTTATATACATGATAAAATAATTTGCACAATGAAATTTGCTTTATATCGGAAGCGTATTGCAAAAAAAATTATTAATAATTTTAATCTTATGAGATCTATTGACAATACTGAATAAACATATTTAAAATATTTTAATGCGGACCACACAATCCTCTTTTTGCACAATTCTGTAACACCAAAATAGCTAACGAATTTATTTTCAATGTCAAGTTTGATATAAATATATAATATATGTCCATCTTTGAAACGTATTAATCTTTAATCCGATTGCAAAATGCACCATAATCACTGGTCCCGTACGGGACCGTAGGGCATTGAACGACGCAAATCCGTAATAATCTCCAAAAGGTATATGAAATAAAATATTCATTAAAATATAACACGCGAATAATTTGATATTACGATATAAATATTTAAATGATCGAGGTTGGACCCCTAAAAAAAATATAGATATAATATGGAAAAAAATATAACTCGTATATAAAATTAAGCAGATTAAAAACAAAACATCAAAAGCAAATTTCATTGTACAATTACAAATATGCTAAAATTATACAGCAATCAATAGCAAAATCGTTAATTTGCTAAAAAAAAATAATTGATTAAACTCGTACCAATAATAGCATTGCGAATATTGGCGAACAATTTATTTTTTATTTGATCCATATGATAAACTTTCATATACATTTAAATATATATATATATTGTCTGATTAAAGATAAAATGTATTAATTAATTTTATAATAAACATGCAAATTTTGCAATAGATAATCGCGAATAAACATACAATTCATAATAGGACCTAGCGTAATCAGGTAGGGTATATATTATTGTTGTCAAAGGCAAAATGCATTCTGGAGATGTAATCGTTTTAAAAATTAACATATGTGCATAGAAAAAAATACTTAAACATATTAATAAATCAATGTTATAAAATTAAGAGCGGCCGGAGATAAATAACGCATTAAAAATGGCACCTTAGTGTAAAAGCATCATCTTCTAAATATAAAAAAAAACTTATCTCTTAACTCATACCAAGCGCGATTAATAAGAAATCGGCGACGCATACGGTCCAACGAAATAATACGTAACGTATGCAGCGATAGCGAAAAGTCAACACATAAGTAGCACAGACAACCGACGAAAATTAAGTTCACTGCACTGGAATATATTTTTATCACAAGTCAATATCGGTTGATCACTTCACTCTAGTTGTATTTAATACCAATTTTTTTTGTCAATATTGTCAAAATATTGCAAACGATAACGTAAAAGTCTTTGCATAGCAAAGATTATGGAGTACTATATCTGACGATGTTGCACCACGTGTCTGGGTGATAATAATATGACGGTTTTTTATTTGGTGATGGTAATATTTTAATTAAAAAACTTGATGTTACACTATTCGAGTTGATCTACGGCGGAATACCGGAATAGATTTGCGAACACGTCCATAGTTTTTCGAATACGCATTCAACATCACCGTGCCGCACGGCACGCTCGAATCGATTGGACAATTCGGAAAAATACAAACATCGTGTGCTAAAAATCTATCCAGTATTGCATTAATAATTAATGAGGTCATTGCTTTAAAACGATCGTGGATCATTCTTCTAAAACACGCACATCCCAAGGATGAGAGACCCGGCGAGATGCTAGTGTCCTTTGGCGGCTTCTTTGGCAGCTATGATCAGCGGTGTTAAACTAGCCAGTGGCCTCGCCAATTTCAAGAACGGATGCTGAAAAAAGAAATCCTGTTAAAATAATTTTCTTCATAGAATATCAAATCACAAAAAAATATTTTCTATTCGATTTAATTGGACTCAAGTTTTGGGTGAAAATTCTTCAGTTTTTGATTAAATTTAAACTCAATTACAGAATTAAAGATTACAATGAACCTTGAAATCAATGAACTTCCATATGTAGAAGTAAATTATTATAAAGTTCATCATTACTTTTGCATAATTAAGCATAAATGCGTCATTCAAAGCCTTAGCTTTAATTGTGTTTACTGCTTTAACCCTTTGCACTCGAATGTCGCCTGAGAAGCGGCATCGAAGTTTTCGGTATTACTCGAATGCCGCCGCTTTGACGGGCATGCAACAAATCAATTACGTATTATTTATAAAACGATTATTTTAGGTTTATAATATTCACTATATTTATAAACAATGATAATTTTGCACAAATTCAAACTAATAATTTATTAAATAACGCATGTTGAGGTATTGAGGACTTCAAAGCGCTTCGAGTGCAAAAGGTTAATACACCAATGCAAAACAGAATGAAGATTTTCTGGCAAATTTTGGCAATTATGTGTTGCCTGCAGGGGCGTGGCGTCCATATGGCCAGATTGTGCGGCGCACACAAGAAGATTAAGTGGTCTGAGAGTTGCTAAGAGGGGGAAAATTGGAAAATATTAAATATTGATTCATTAAGCGTTCTATAATCGAAAACAAGTTGATTAAATTTTATTAAAAAATTATAATTCTTTTTCATAAAATGAAAAAGAATTATAATTGTGGCGAAAAAGAATTATAATGATGGAGAAAAAGAATTATAATGATGGAGAAAAAGAATTATAAAGGTCTTAAAGCCTTTAAAGAAATTTATGGTGAAGTGCTGACAACACGTAGGTGTCAATTTACGTTTCAAAGGGTCAGGGGTTGGGAAAAAGTAACCCAAAAGATGGAGCTGAATCTGGACGGCCTTCTAAACTTGATGATGACATATTGAGATCCCTGGTCAAGTCAGATCATCGATTAACCATCGAGGAATTATCGCAGAGACTCAAATCTCCAAGGTCCTCAATCTGGAGGACCTTCTAAATTTGATGATGACATATCGAGATCCCTGGTCAAGTCAAATCCTCAATTAACCGTCGACGAATTATAGCAGAGATTCAAATCTCCCAGGTACCCACCCTATACAATCACATTCGCAACGCATCGGTAAAAAAATGGAAATTTGAGCACCGCACGAAGATAACAAAAGAGAGCGGAGAAACACATGCAATTCTTTGTTGTCGAGATGCAGAATTCAACACTTTTTACACCAAATTGTAACTGGAGATAAAAAACGCATTGGCTTTCTTCGAATCAAACTATCGTTCAGGCTCCAAAGCCTGATTTAACACTCCGAAAAGTTCTTTTGTACATTTGGAGGGATGTAAGAGTAATAATTCATTACGAATTATTAAAACCGGGTGAAAAAATTACTGTAGATGTTTACTGTCAACATTTGGTTGAACGAGAAAATAAAAATCAAACATCCAATTTTGGTAAACAAAATAATTCTTCACCATGATTCACATAAGAGTTTTATTTATTTATTCATTAAATTCATCGAGTTAAACTGGGAGGTTCTGCCATACCCTTCAATTACTTTCTCCTCAGGTTCATGGAGCACACTTTAAGAGAAAAACGTTTTCGAAACATAACTGTAGTCAAAAACAACATGATCGAAGTATTTCTATTCAAAACCAGAAAGTTTTTTCAAAAAGAGAATTTAAAAAATACAAGGAAGATGGGAAAAAGTCTCTAATAATGATTCAAGAAAAAAATCAGGAGTTAAACTGGGAGGTTCTGCCATACCCTTTATATTTCCCAGACCATGCTCCTTCTGATAATGTCCAAGGGGCACACAAGAGAAAAGGGTTTTCGAAAAATAACTGTAGTCGAAAACCACTTTCAGAACAATTTCTAATATGTGATATTTGATAGTATAAAAATTACCTTTAATAAGTCGTTAGCGTGCGCTCTAACTTCAACGTCGACTTCTAAACATTTGTCAAGGAAATCTCTGAACACCGGGCTGAGTCGTTCTCGTTCGCGCACTTCCGGCTTGCCGTTCGTTGCGATTAAATACAGCGCCCTAAGAGGATTTTCATTCAGATACGGCGGTTCGCCTTCGATCATTTCTATTGCCATGATACCCAACGACCAAACGTCCACCTTAAACGATACGATAATATTAATAAAGCAAAATCATACAATACGATAATAATAATAAAGCAAAATAATAAAATCCTAAGAATTATGCAGCTAAAAGATATACCTTCGGTCCATATTGTTTTCTAGTGACAACTTCCGGGGCCATCCAGTACGGAGTGCCCACCATTGTTGTTCGTTTCGATTGCTCCGGTGAAATTTGTGCACAAAATCCAAAATCGGCTAAAAACATTAAATTTCAGCGTTGAATATATTTGTTCACAAAAACAATAATGATTATTAAAAAAAAATATGGTTACTTAATTTAACGCTTCCATCTAATCCGAGTAATATATTGTCACTTTTAATATCACGATGGATGACATGATTGGCGTGCAAAAATCTCAGCGCTTGTAATACTTCGCGACAAACTGCCGCAATTTGGCCCTCGTCCATACACGTTTCAGTCACAACATCGGTCAGCGAGCCGCCCGCGAGATATTCCATTACGACCCAAAGCTCCTGCACAACGAAATAGTGAAATAAAATGTATTACGTCACGTTTTTTAATAAATTTAATTTAACAAGAGTATCGAACCTCAGAAACCAAATAGCTGTCGAGGTAATTGACGACATTGTTATGTTTGTTCTCCCGCATGACAAGAATTTCATTAATAATGAGTTCTTTCTTTGGTTGTTGACCAAGATTCATTTGCTTGATGGCCACCTCCATACCAGTCGAAGTCTCTATGGCAGTAAAAACTGTTCCCGACGCCCTAAAAATAATATTATCAACATAAATATTATGGTGCCGATAGAAGCAAATGTATTATGCAAAGAAACTCACCCTTGTCCGATTTTCTCCATCTTAGTATACTTTCTATTAGGATCGCCTACGCTTACAATGGTTCTAAGTTTTTCTAATATTTCTTCATCAGTCATTTTCTTCTTTCTTTGTGCGGCAACTCTACAAAAAATATAAATCGATTAGCGTGAATTAAAATAAGATGCTTTAATTAAGATCTTACCTGGAATCTTGTAACGGATTCGTAGTTGCAGGGG
The DNA here is from genome assembly GCA_022495035.1 of Philopotamus ludificatus. Lineage (NCBI taxonomy): Eukaryota > Metazoa > Arthropoda > Insecta > Trichoptera > Philopotamidae > Philopotamus > Philopotamus ludificatus. The sequence continues at coordinate 32,092 of JAGXCT010037087.1, read as the reverse complement.
CACCATTGGTTGGGACGGGAGAAGGCAGAGGTGATGGCACTGACGGTGGCACAGTTCCTACTACGGCATTTTTATTCTTATCCAATACGTGTTGCTGAATTAAACACGGAGGCGGAGACAAACTGACACTATTCGTAACCTATAAAAATACGACAATACGATAAAAATGCCATTATATCAAACGATAGCTTTAATGCGAATATATTTACCTGTGGACTCGGAGAGGCACAAGGCGGTGGAGGGACAATTGGGACATGTCGAGGACTTTGCGTACCACTATTCGGTGATGATTCTTCTTCGATCGGTTTTGTATACTAAAATGAATCGATAAATTAATACAAAAAATATATAAAGATATTCGGAATTGAAATTTCAATGCTTACAATGCTTTTCGTGCGGTCAGGTCTCGATGGCGGAGGTGGCGGTGGAGGTTCTGGATGTTGTTCCGAATCCGTTGGAGTGCTACTCGAAGGACTACTCGACGAAACCCGAGATAACGACGATCCTAATGATAAATACGACGATAAAAAAACAATGCAATAAATGAAATAATTGATTGTAGTTAGTTATTATACCGGAATGTGTGGTATGATGGACGTGAGCGTGCGTCATGTACTTCGAGATTTGAGGTTGATTATTACTGGATTCATACCACTTGAGGACGTCCAAAACTGCCTGAGGATTGCTTTTTTGTTCTTGTTTGCTGATGTTCGATGTACTTAATAAGCGTGACCACGCTTCCGGCATTCCCTAAAAATTAAAATAATCATGAATACGAAATGGCCAGTAAATCCGAGAATTTCGATGAACAACTATGTATATACAAAATAAAGATTATGGATATTCAAATGATATTGCTAGTAAATAGAAACTATTTCTAAGCTATTTGTTTAGCTGAAATTAAAATGCCGCATTTAAGTGATGTCGTTTATTATTCTTGCGTAACAAATTTGTCATACAAGACCTAATTTAGCAGTGGAAGATCAAACTATATTTTATTATATTATCTTACATGAGCGGAAAAGGTGATAATATAATTCTTTTAAATGTTATTGGGTTGACAAAAATTCTGCTTGATGAGAATAATAAAAAAATAAATAAAAACCCAATGACATTTAAACATTTATCATCATCATTGGCGCAACAGCCCTATTGTAGAGCTCTGGTCTCATCGAACACCCTTCTCCATTTTATCCGGTCTGCCGCTACGTCGCTTCATCTTCCGGTAGGTTTCAATAACCCAGTGCCCCTCTGTACGCAGTCTAACCATCTCAGCCATGGTCTTCCTTTCCTTTGGGGACAGATTGTTCACCATAACCCTTTGCAGCGGCTGACTGTTCCACATCCTTGACATGTGACCGGCCCACCAGAGTCTGGCCACTCTGACGACAGCTGTGACCGGTATATCCTTGTGTTAGGGGGGCGCGACAGTAGTACCGAAAAGGTATCCCACCGCTGCCACCAAAAATGTTAGGGGACTCGACAGTAGTACCCAAAAGATATCCCACCGCTGCCACCTAATGTTAAGGACGGCGCAACCCGAGGCTCGCGTATCAAAAGGTACACGACCGCTGGCGCTAAAACGTTTCGTCGTCAGTAGTTGTGATCGCGCCGAATCGAGGACAAAGTGAAATGCGCTTTGTTGTAGATGATGTTTATTGAAGAATTTGCAGGTGTCGTCAGTTCGATGATAGGTGTGATTAAAGGATCCCAGAGACGTACCTCTGGTACGAGATGATGAAGATCCCGGAGACGTATCTCCGGTACGAGAGAAATCACGGAGATGTGGCTGCCATGCAGCGCGCCAATGTTTGATGGAGGCCTCAAAGATTCCTTTGGACGTTGAAGCAGAGGTTCCCAAAGATTCCTTTGGTACTGGATGAGATCATCTCAATATGAGAGTAAGACTAGAGCTAAGGTTCCCAAAGATCCCTTTGATGCTGGAGAGTCATCGATATGAGGTAAGACTTGATCTGGTGGGAATCCTATTAACCCGGGATTAATATAATGGGTTTTTTAAGAATACACCTCTTGTTATTGAATGGAGAGAGAGGGAATTATTCAAGAGTAATCACGCTTGTCTTTAAAGCGAATTAGGAGAATGTTCTGAGAGCTACTTTACGTGAGAAGGATAGGGGCGCACTCGAGAATATCGAGAGTCCAGAAATGATACGGACGGACTACGCCGGTTTATAACACTTGTATAATCGGTACAGCTCCTCCTTGCTTCGAATTTTTTTTTTTTTTTTGGTCGGCACCCTCATGTCTGAGGATCGTGATCCTGTTCGTTCCGAAAGTTCTTGATTTTGTCTCTCCAGGATTCTCTGCATCTGCATCCCACATCGCAGCTACTACGGTGGAGCCTGTGGCGGTCTTCACTTGGTATTGATCATCGTAGTTTATCAAAACATAACATTCAGACCTGTATGTTAGGAGGGGCCTGATGAGGGTCATGTAGAGCTCGACTTTGATCTTCCTTGGGAGAAATCTCGACCGTATATGCTGTTGAAGTCTAAATTAGCACCTGTTTACCAGGATGGTTCTTCTTCGTACTTGCAGATTGGCTTCATTATTTTTTGTAATAAGTGAGCCGTGATATATGAATTCCTGGACAATCCCGAAGCTGTACTCTTCAAATCCCAAGGGTTCAAAAATTCATCTTTGACATATTGACAAATATTTTATCTTGGTCTCATTGATCCTCAATCCTATGTCCATTGCCGTTTTCATTATTTGCTGACATGCATTAATCTGGTGGAGTACCATCGCAATCCTGGCCTCAGGGTTGAGTTCAAATTCTTCAGAGAACTCGCACTTTGGATCTGACCTCTGACAATGTAAGCCTTATCATAAGCACGTAAAACAAAACCTTTCCAATCTCACCACATTGAAAGCCCAATGCTTCTTATGTAACAATCTCTGAACTTCTTTCAGCTAGGAACGTTGAAGAGTCACAACAGCTTCTTTGCACATAATCATCGTTTTTCTTCCACGGTTCGCCATGCAGAAACATCTCGTATGATCATCTTTTTATGGTGTCCAGAACTCCTTATGAAGAAGGTGAAATAACTTCATTCTTAATACATTCCGTCCATGGGATCTTCAACATTCTTTAGCCTATCAATCCCGAGATTCACATTAGAACTGATATAGGCACACAGGTTGTATTTTTCTAACTATCTCCTTATGTATACTTATGGAACCTGTTTGGTTCGTATTCAGACCAAAGGTGTAAAAATTCTTTATTTATAATCATTGTTTTATTTTTAAATCATATAAATTTGAGTCAAGATATATTAAAGTATCTAATACATAACGAATTGTAAGGAGCATAACGAAGATATTTTCTTGAAAACCCCTTCACTGCGGCGCCCTAGACGTTCATGGGCACACAAATCGTATCCGCCATGCATCGTGATTGACATTCATTTGCGAGACTTTAACTTATGTTTGCAAGTAAACTAAAGAGAATTAAGAGATGGTTTTCGCTTTAAACATAATTTAAACATATCAGTTCATAAACAAAAGAGTTAAAAAGAGCAATACAAAAAAATATTATTAAGAAACTATAAAGTTTAAACAGACGAACTTTTTAGTCAACCCAATACATTATGTAGTCACATTTGATAACAATGCTGCTTTAGAAGTTTTTAAAAATTATATTCGGGAATGAGATTTTTAATCTGCGAATGTAATATAAAATCGCGATGGATGTTTATAGTTTTGAAATCTCATTGAAATTATTTGAATCTAGCTTGAATACACTGTGGTGATTATTACAGAACCCAGAACCATAATTGATTATAATAAAATTGTTACCACCGTTATTCATATATAAGTAAGCAATAAATTGAATAATACGCTAACACTAAAGGTATCGGATAATCTTTACGAGTAGATTATCTATAAAAGTCCAACACAAATATAATTATCATGCATCACAAAAACAAAGTGCTGATAACAAAAATAAAACATATATCACAGAAGCATAATTTAAGACAATTGCGGATAGGCAGAATGCACCATATATGACATCGACATTATTACTTACTGTGTGAGGCAGCTTGAAACAAAAAGAAACAACACAAGAAGCTCAATATGTGAATTATCTTCTCCGTAATACTATGTGTGACTTTAAAATTACTCTTAATTAATTAAACTATATTAATATTAACTTAATATAAAAATCCTCGTGTAACACGAGGCCGTTGTTACACAAGGACGCTGTATTCCCAAACGGATGCCCAAATACAGATTACGGCCGTTGGTGAGCTGTCGCGAACCATTGTTTGCATTATGGTATACAATACGTTGGAAAAATTGCATTTTAAATAGTTTGTAGATTTTGTGTCATAAAACGCAACGATTAGAAAAATATATTGCAATATTATGTAGGCGGACCTTCAACCAAAGATCTTTTTACGTTACTTTGATGTGATGATAATAATTGGGATAAAGAAACTCATTTTTAATATGAAGTTTTGTTATTTTCTAAACAGTGCTATAGAGATTTATTAATGTTAGAGGGATCCAAAAGAAATCGCTTATTTTTTAACCCAAAGTTCGAGCACAGTTTGTGTTTCATATTATTACTAGGGATTTTGAATCCAGAAATATACGAGACACATCAGACATTGTAAGCTACTTTTTTTCGACCAGGGCATGAATACCAGAAAAGACACTAAAGCCACATATTTATGGTGAAGTGTCTTCTAAATTTGATGACATATTGAGATCCCTGGTCGAGTTGGATCCTCAATTAACCATCGAGGAATTATTGTATAGATGCAAATCCCCAAGGTCCTCTATACAGTTACATTTGCAACGCATCGGTAGAAAAATAGAATGGAAATTTGGACACGTACTATTCAAAGATAACAAAGAAGTGTTCAACAATATGAAAATTCAACCCTTTTTACACCAAATTGTAACTGGAGATGAGAAATGGATCGTTTACGATCACATAAGTCGAAAAATGGAATGGCTTTCTTCGAATCAAACTACCGCTCAAACCCCAAAGCATGGTTTAACACTCCGAAAAATTCTTTTGTGCATTTGGTGGGATGTAAGAGGTATAATTTAATTTAAGCAGATATTTACTGTCAACAATTGAAGAGATTAAACGAGAAAATAAAAATCAAAGTCCAATTTTGGTGAACAAAATAATTCTTCACCACGATAATGATTCAAGAAAAAAGGAAACTGTGTCTAATAATGATGGGAATCATCTTTAATCATTCAAAAAAAATGCGCGATTTCTTTTGGGTCCCTCTAATAACTGCCGATGTATTTTTACTTTATTACATTGACGATATAAAATAACAAAAATAGACCATGCAACATACGAAAGCTGATCAAATCTCGAAAAATTGATAATCAAATTAAACGTGATTAATAGGATAGTTTTGATCAACTCTCGTAGTTAATTATCGTGATTGTGATGAATAAATGATTAATGTGAATATGTGCATATTTTCTTTGCAATTTTATTCAAAATCAAGTGGCAAAATATCCGAATATTAAATTATATGACTGATATCGATTTATGCCATGAAATGAAAAATAACGTATGAAAATCAATTGTAACATTTATCGACGAAGATTTTTTAGCGGACAGTAAATTATTGTGTATGTGAGACGAGAAAAATGTTAAAAACTCATCGATATATTATAAATCTCACATATTTTCAACAGCCAAACATAGAAGCAAAAGCCGATGCCGTTTATGGGTACAAGCCATAATTGCATGCAAGCACACAAACCGATCAGGAAGCATGTTCGCATCCATTGTTCTCTATTCGCATAATAATTTCACTTTGAGTCAACTAAGTTTAAATCAACAGCCATACGAACGGAGGTTTTCAGTCGTCGGAATAAGAAACCAATGCTTTTACTCAAATAGTGACATGCACCTCTCTACAAACTAATTCAACAACACGTCTCCTCGGCCCAATATAACACCGCGTAAATAAATAGATTTTACATAATGCGTATGCTCTACCACTAAATGCAAAAAATGTCGTCTGTTGTAAACGACCACAAACATGGTGCACCAGTACGAGAAAATAAATAATTTAGAAGCCGAAAGCCTAACAAAATATATACGTGTACGAGGTTTGCTAAAAAATATGCAGAATTGGTAAATATGCAGCTTGTCTTTGACGTATCTCGACATTGGTAGCAATCTTGGAAGCTTACTTTATTGTCGGCTGTTCAATTTTTTAAATTTTAGCTAAACAATCATCATCATAGACGCAACAGCTCTATTGTAGAGCCCTGGGCTCATCCAACATCCTTCTCCATTTTATCTGATCTACTGCGGAGTTGCTCCATATTCCGGTAAGTTTCAATGATGCAACATCCTGCTGTACACAGAGTCCAACAATTTTATCCTATGTCTTCCTTTCCTCCAGGGACAGGAAGGCTTGTTAACCATAAGCTTTTGTAACAGCTGACTGTTGACAGCTGGTCAGCTATGTGATTTGCTCGCTTTGCATCGACTTTCAGAGAGTTGTGCATGGTTACTTTCCCTCTTCCTCCTCCCTTTTCTTAAGAAATTTTAGTTTTATTTTTAACATCAGAAGTTTCATGAAAAAAACTGCTTTTGTTGCACCGATTGAATCTGCCTCAAGCCGGTATTTGCGGTGTGGGTGTATGGCAAGGGATGGAGCTGTGTCTGACCGGGCCACCGGAGTCAGGCCACTCTAAAATCTGGTACATCCTTGTATAGTCAGTACAGCTCCTCGCCATTGTTGGTCGTCGAATACGGCTTCAGAATCCTCTTTTCCAGGATATCCAGTTGTAGCTCATCTTATTTTTTGGTTGACTTTCGTCTTCCTTGAGAGGAATCTCGAATGTAGATGCTGTTGAAGTTCATAGCGGCACCGGTTTGCCAGTATGGTTCTTCTTCGTACTTCCAAATTGGTTTCATTATTATTTGTATTAAGTGAGCTGACATATATGAATTCATGGATAGCCTCGAAACTGTACTCTTTGACCCTCAGGGGTTCAAGGATTCGTCCTTGGCATATGGGCATATATTTTGTCTTGGTCTCGTTGATCCATTATCCCATTCCAATTGCCACTCTCATTATTCGCTGGCATGAATCCTTGAGAGCCGCCTGAGTTTTGACTAGAATTTCCATGTCGTCCGCATAGGCAAGAAGTTGCGCCGATTTATTAAGAATGGTGTCAAATATTTCCAAACCGAGTCTCTTAATGATATGTTAAACACCAAACATGCTAGTGCGTCACCCCGTCTCAAATTCTTAGTTAAATAAGCTAAAAACAATGCCGTTATGACGTCTTAGATGAAAATAATTATGAAAAGACGATATTTTGCCAACAATGAGGAGATAAAGACGGAATCACGAAAATTATGCATATATTTTTGTTATCAAACCTCGTATATACGTACACCAATATATCCATATATATTTTTTTCGGGATGTATCTTACCGTGAATTCTCCGGTAACTGCGTCGAAGCCTACGTGAATAGTGTGTTCAAAGTTTGTAGGATAACTGATGTTCGGTTTACTATCGTTATGTGAAGAGGAACTCTTTGAACCTTTCATCTTGGATTTTAAAGTCTTTTTCTTTCTATCACTATCGTCGGGCTCTGAAAACGTCCAACACAATATATATACTCACATCCCGCAAATGAAATAAGATATAAAATACGATACTACCTTTGGGCAACGGCCTCATGTCCACAGGAGGAGCTGAATCCAGTCTGTCGGTCCCCCTGTTGCTCGTGAGCCGAACAGGGGGCGCCGGTGGTTTTTCTTCGTCGCTCGACATTATAACGTGATGTTATATTTTATTAAATATATCTAAAACAAATATATATATAAGTACGATGCAACAGATAGCACACGATATACTGGTGGCCCGTAAATATAAATGTATATCGGTTATCAATGATCGGAATTGTACAATTCACAGATAACCCAAAGTCAGAATTTAATAATTCTGAGAATATCCAAATTTCTAGCAACAAATAATTTGATAGTGACGAGACACAGAATGATGTGGTGGTATCAAAATTCAGAATGGCGCTTGACAGTCCACACCATAAGTAGCCGCAGGAAGTAAGATAACAGGATATGACACAAACAAAACAAAATATATTATAATTATTATAGAACTGTGATTAATGAAATTATTACAATGCAATGCGTTCATCGTGCGGTATTGTGATACAATTTATTTATTGTATATTTTTCCAAATATAGCGGCATGATTCAGAATCACCGTATAGTCTCGAATTATTATAAAAAAAAACTGCTTAGACCATGTTTAGTTACTAATAAGGACTGTTATACGCTATTAGAGGACACGTACAAATTGGCAGTGGTCAAATTAAGTTGACGCTAATAGCTGAACATCATTGAGAGTTAACCCTTTGGTTGCCACGAGCCAATTTAATCGTCTTTTGCTGTTTACCTAGTATTGCTCAAAACGACGATTATTCTCGATAAAATATTTATTTGGTATTTTTATTCGCAGTCCTCAGTCAGCGAGTAACGTTGATGTCAGCTGTGGCCAGTATCCGAGTAGCGTAAATAGCTCAATCGGGATTCCATGATCAACACTCGGATTTCAGCTGTAAATCCGAACTCTGGCATTTAGGCTCGGGGAGACCTATCTGTATGGCAAAATGTTTTCCCTCCTTGGCCAGCCAGTTCATAATTTGACGTCGTAGCACATTTTACTATATTATTTCTTATGTCAGAATCAAGGCAATTCTGGCAAGTTCATAAAAAAAACGTCGTGGTATCCAAAGGGTTAAAACACTAAAATATTATATTTTATATATTGTGTTGAATTGGTTGTGAGAAAAATATTGATTTTTCAAAATAAATTCATTATTATTTGTACTAATATGATTCCAGTTGCAATGCAGATGTGATTTTTTCCATTGCCAAGATGTACCTGATTTTAATTTAATATTATTCTTATCGAATTAAGTATGGCGAGGGGGTTAACAGATCTACTACGTTAAACATTGCTATATAAATCTCGTATCTGATATCTCATTTAAAAAAATTATAAAAATTTAATTATAATGTGAATAAAAAGATTTACGACTGCGATTGACTTCAGCGGTATACACATGTATTCTAAAATATATGCCTTGGAGTTTTATAGTAATGAAAGTAGCATTATTAAGTGTTTCATCAGCTGACGATGGAGAGCATAAAGTTCAATACTTTTTTTTTAATAATTAATTTAAATGATTTGTGACAAATTGCACTTCACGTACACATGTCAATGCCGAGATTATCCGATATATAATAGTCGAGCAGATAACATAGACACCAAACGAATCTTGGATGATTGATAAGTATTTTCCCGAAAGTGAAGTATGAATCATAAATTATATCAGTTGGGGTAGCGAGTTTGACGGAAAGTTGACACGAGCCATGCGGCGCGAGGGCAGAGCGCGGGTGCGGGGGGGGGGTGAGGGTGCGGGAGGCGCGGCGCGTACCGGCGGGCGCTGCGGACTCGAGCGCCGCCCCCGCCCTGCCTCCACTCCAGCGCCACCACCGCTCACTCTATTTATATTTCTTTGTGGCCCTGACACACCATATAACGGCCAGCGGCGTGCAGCATCCTCTTCTGAAATTCCTGGAGTTTTCCACACAAAATAAAATATGTTCGACTGCGGCTATTTTATTGATGCATGATTTAGTCAAAAATAACTTTTTTAACCGAAATTTAAAAATATTATAATAGTTTATCGATCCTAATTCTCTCAAACTTCAAACATTAAATCTCTACATACTAACTAAGTTTTTAAAACAAACAAAAAATATATATGTATAAATAATAATGCACGTTTGAAATATTATCCTACTTTACTATGATTTAATTTAAAAACAACATGAACAACAACACGCCGTCCACATGGCTAGATTGTGCGGCGCACACAGACCACGGGGCGCCAAGAGGCAAAAATATAAAATAAAATAATATTTTTATAAAATAAACAACATTTCTTAAATTGATATTAAATATATAAGTATTTGCTCGTAGTTAAGTCTAAAAATAAATATAAATAATCGTTGTCCGCAATTGCGAAAAAAAAACAATATTATTTTCCATTGGCACGGGTGCGATGTTTTTTATCGCTCTGTAGCGGATATGAGCGAGAAAAAATATCGTTCAAGTGAAGGTATGAGCGAGAAAAAATATCGTGCTGTGCAAGTGAAGAAACTACATGCGCCGAATCGGGAGCTTGCCTCAGTCGAGGCGGAACATCGTCGAAGTAACTTACGCGTCATACTGGTTATTAAAAAAATTCCAAAATAACGAAATTATGAGGAATATCATGAATAACTACTTTTTTTAACGCAAATGTCAAGGTATTGTCGAAGAATTTATCAATTCTTGACTTGAAATGTTTGGGGTCTATTTTCATACAAAATAAACCCCATTGGCCAGAACCGTTGGTTTCGAGCCGCCGTGTTAAACGGGTCGGTTAAACATATACAGTCAGCCCTCCTATAACGTTCCCCCTCAAACCCCGCTTTCTACAAAATCCTTTGCCAATCAAAGAACGTTGACCTTTATTTCGCCCGGCAATGTATTATATATTTACGAAATATTTTATTTGAATTTGAAAATATTAGCATTTTGTAGAGCGTTATAGGAGGGCTGATCGTATTTGGAGCTGGTGTTCAATCAAACAACACAAGACCATCAGATTAGAGAAAACAATCAATAATATCCAATTCGTGGACTATACAGTAATACTGTTATTATAAATCGACCACCATTTGTCAACAGCGAGTAAATTGGCGGTCATTCTTCGCGTTTAATATAAGAAAATATTGCCCATTACAAATTGCTCTATATACGACCAATAGACCACATGGGAACAAAGAATATCTGGAGTGAACAACGACTATTGTCTTCATAGAAGAAAGAAGGGTAATAAAGCATACTTACTACCGAAGAATTCCACGATCATTATGATGAACGGGTTGTAAAACCAAAGTAACACAGGTGGTTCATATTTGTCATCAATGAGATTTATTTAACATTCTAGAATGAATTATTTACCAATATTGAAGACCCGCCTCTATGACGCCAGAAGGTGGCAAAGAATTGGACATTACGCCTTGAGATTGAGCAGAGGTAGTTGATAGACAGTTAAATACCCGTGCAGAAGTAATTTTCAGAGTTAAGAGTTCAAGTCTTACTCTCATATCGAGATATGAGAGTAGTAAAGAAATCTGAACCTCTTCAGTAGTAAAGAAATCATTGGAAACCTCTACTTCGAATCCAGTACCAAAGGAATCTTTGGGAACCTCTACTTTGGGAGGTCCAGAATTGTTCTAGCTCGTTAAGGACAAAATTTAGTAGATCCCCTACTTCGCATCAGTCACTGGTGCCTTTCACCAGTGCACTGTGACATGCATTGGTGACTGACAGTTATTGATTTAAAGAAATGGGCCATAATCTCCAGCAGTCACTCGTAAATCGAGTTTTAACTATGCTCACTAGAACTTATGAAAATATGAAGAATTTTATAACTGAAAAAAATTAAAAGGATAGATTTTCATGTACTTTTTAGGTTGTTAAAGACCTAGAACAAACTAGGATTTAGGTAAAAACTAGGACAAAAAAAACACGGGTTTTGACTCTGCATTTCATGTCGAGTGGTATATTTTGGTATTCGCGCATAAATTTAATATCATAAAAAATATAATTATATCTAAGTTTTATAAGTAAAATAAACCAAAACTTATCCCTATGAAAATAATTAAAAAAATGTATCCGGCACGATACGTGTTAACTGCAACACAAAGATAAAAACGAATTATCCAATATAAAATATATGTATTTAGTTTTAAAACTTTAAATAATAACAGATAGATACATTTATATTATTAATATTAAATATGTACACATGTAATGGTCGGTGGTTAATTGTGTCATTTTTTCTTTTTCCTCTCTCTCAACCCCATTTTGTAAGGCTTTTCTAACTTGGGAGGTTTTATGGCACCCGGTGATTCTTCATCAAAACTGAGACATCTGGTAGATTTGGGCGGCGGTTTAGTTTCTGCTGCCATCTCGTCAAACTCACGTCGTGTAAATAATTTTCGCCGAGAATTACCCATGGTGCTAGCTCTGTATTAACAATTGAAAATATTTAAACGAGAGCATAATAATAATAAATCTAATGAAATGAAAAAAATCTGTACCCGATTTCAGTCAAGTATGTATCCTTGTGCTTTTTTTCGGTGTAAAATTTATTAAACAAATTCTTATCATTATTTTTCTCGGGAGATAAATTAATATTCTCGATATCGTGCGTTTCATCGACGTCTACTAATACCATAGTGTGACGTGAAGGAGGTGAAATAATTTTATTATCCGAGACGATTGATAGATTTATTAAATTGTCACACACCATCGTCACATTATTTGTTATATCGTTCAAAGGCATCACTGACAAATTTCGCTCATCGTTCGACAATTTTGGTGAATTTTCAATATTTTCACAGACATTTAAATGCTGGGGAGTTTCAATTTCATTACAGGATAAATTTTCAATTTCGGTTGCATCAGCTTGGAATATATCTTCAGATGCGTCTAATACTGTAGCCGATACGTCCTCAATATCGACGCCTGTTTGAGTTTGTGCATCCGTGTACTCCTATAATGTATAATTAATGGAAGTGATTACTATGCTTTCATATTTTTGATGAAATATGAAATTTGTGTCAAATTTTCTCAAGTTAAAATAAAGTAATTAATTTATAATATTCCTACCTTATTATTATTCATTTGGCGTATGATATTTTCTAAAGATTCAATTTTATCCTCTTGTAAATCGTATTCTTCTTGTAAACTAACATAATTCCTTTCCATTTGATTTTTAAGCGTCTCTTTCTATTGATAAAATAATTGATATTAAATATTTTATAACAATAACCATACCTTCAATAGACCCCATGGGGGTCTATTTTGGGTTTGAAAAGGGTTTAGAAGTTTGTAAAGTGTTTATAGCAGGGATTCCCAAAGTGTGTCGTCATAAGGGCGCCGCGAAATATTCAATTAAACAATTCGGGCAAATTTGTTGGAATTCCCAATTCTCGAAATTTTTGCGACATCCTTTTGCGCTCCTTTTCTCAAGAAGGTTAAAAATTTTGAAAAATATCTGATGTATTAAGGGAGCCGCAGAAAAATCTGATGTATTCAAGGGAGCCGTAAACCTAAAAAGATTGGGAACCTCTGGTTTATAGTGTTCCAGGGGTCTATTAGGGGTTGACGATCAATTTTTCTACTTTTAAAATCCTTAAAACTAATTTTACTGCTGATGGTGCATAAACCATGGTGGTAAAATATCAATGTTAAAAAAATCTTCTGATAGTGCACTACGTGTTGCACAGATTACACTTAATTGTCAAAAATTTGAAAAGGGTCTATAGTATTCCAGGGGTCTATTGGGGGTCGATGAGAATTTTTTGTATTTGAAAGTTTCATTTAATTTTTAATTTCCTAAAACTATTAGGCTGAGTCATAAATAACTTCTGATTTTTTATAATACTTTTATTTTGCTTTAAAAAAATTACAAAATTAAATTCTATCTATTATGTATTCACCACTGTTAAATATAACCTTCTCCAATCTTATTGGCAACTTATCGATCCCCTCCTAATAAAATTTGGTGGGTTTGGACTGAAAGGAAGTATCGAGTGATTGACTTGCTTAAACTTGAAAAGACTTGAAAAAGTAATTAAATTAGAAGGAAAATGTAGATTCGAGGTACTAAAATAAAACAGGATTGCAAAAATTGAGCGCAAATAGCTGTAAAACGTCAAATCCGGGCATATAAAAACGGTTTCACTGTAATTTAATATTCCTGTTACATCATCTGATGGTGTACCATAAATGGTGGGAGGATAATTAGCATTTCTAAAAAAAGAACGCAGACAAAGACGCAACGGCAAAGAGTTCCGCAGGTCGCCATAAGTGGATCACTGTTGTAGATTGGAGAAAAAAATTAAGGGGGTCTATGAAGAAAATTAGTTAGTAAGGGGTCTATGTAGGAAAAATGTTGGGTACTTCTGGTCTAGACAATGTTACGTGGCTTTCAATACGTACTCTGAGATTAAAATTACACTAAAAAATGTTAATCTGAACTATTATTAAATGATAAAAAGAATTATTGTCGGATAATTACATTTCGAATAATTTATTGTATCATATTATTAGTGCAATATTAACTTATTTTTTTATTTGAAGTCAAATGATGACTCGCAGTCCGTTGCTTTGTTCTCCTTCGGTGTCTTTCTCCACGAAATTATTATTCATCTTTTAAATTTAAGCATCTGCCGCATTCTTTGTATTACATATCTTCTAATAAGATATGTTTATTCTATGGTGAATGCGTGAAAAGAGCTCCATGTTCCACCGTATGTATATTTGAGATTGGAGTGAAAAATGTAAGGGGGTCTATGAAGAAAATTATTTAGTTAAAAGGGGTCTAGATAGGAAAAATTTCGGGAACCCCTACGTTGAAGGTTAATAGTAGAAGATGAAATAATAAAAATATAGAAAATTAACATACCTCCCATTTATGCATTTCTGCAAAATGATTACGTTGTTTTTCCAATGTTTTCTCAAAGCGTTCATCTTTCTGTTTCATCATTTCTTGAAATTTAGAAGTAATTTCCATTCTAACATCTCTTTCGCGTTGCTGAATTTTTTTTTCACACTCTTCTTTTATTCTAAAAATTCATAAGCATGATATTAAATTAATTAGAGTTAACGTTGAAGTTAGTATTTGAGAAATTTTTATATAATAGTAATCCTACTTTTCAATTTCGTCATATAGGAAGCCAATCTCGCTTGAATTCATATCCATTGACATATCAGAACTTTGATCCGACCTAGTCAATTTTATATCTATACAACTTTTAGATTTTTTCATTTGATCCATGGTTTGGTAATTGTAGCCGGCTGAAAATATAAATAATTAGATATCATCTAAATCAAAAATAAAAAGATATATTGGACACATAGTTACTTATTTCTTTTGCAATCGACGAGAATTGTAACACATGTTGGGTTTCGTCATAAAAATTGATATCGGGATTTATTGTTACTAACATTGCGATGGCCTCTAATCCCGATAATGCATTTTGCAATAAGGAAGTTAGTTTTGATTCTCTGCAATAATAATAAAACAATCGACGTGTTAACGAAAGTTGATTTTATTAAATTTAAATATCATTAATCTACCTGTATGGAGGTATCGATTGTTGGCCATCTTGTTTACATCGCAGACTAGCCAAACACCTTTCCAAGACATGTAAAGACGTATTTATTTTTCGTGATTCATTGAGTCGTGCCCCTTCGTTTCCTGTTTTTTTTACTCTTTCTGAACCAGCCAAATCGCACAAACGGAAAGTATTAATAGATGACTCCGTTAAATCTGAAAATTGTAAGATTAACTTAATTGCTCAATGCATTATTTTAATAATTTAATATTAGGGGGACCGAAAAGTAATCAAAATTTCTTCGATGAGCTCATTCAGTTAGTTTGTGTCGAGATACAGTCCCGCAAACACGTAAGTTTTGTTATTATGTTAAAGTTATAGTTGTAAATTTTATTTTTCGATTAAAATTTAAGATTTTTTAATTAAATAAATGTTTTTCGCTAGCAAAAAATTTTTTCGGTCCTCCTAATATATCAAAACTACATTAATATACCTGAATTATATTGCACCAATTTTAAAGAAAAAAGACAATGTGAACGAGAGCTGTGTGTATTTATATTAGTCTTAGCGTAACGTAACCGGGATTTACCCCTTTCGAGGGCGGCAAATGCTTCTGTGCCATCCCTGACAAATATCCACTTCAGACCCTATAATAATTCATTGCGAAATATTGAAATTGTCAATTATTAAAACAAAAATATAACAAAAAGAATTACTCGAATGTACGCTGGATTGTCAGACGATTGGATTAATCTCAATTTAGGAGCCGGTTCATTAATGATAGGCGAATCATCCCGTAAGAGATCAAAAATTGCATCATTATATATCTCTGCGAATGATACCCACACCTACAATTTAATTATTAAAATTAATAATAATAAATGAATAATGGATGATTATATGAATGAAAAAAATTCACGTCACCTCATATTTCTTTTCACCATTTTTAAAATTCGACCAGTTGCTGCTTTTGTGTTGGATAGCAATACTCATTCTGTTATATGTATTTAAAGTATATTTAGGTGCTATTTTGATGCCAAAGTTCTTCATTATATATTTTATTTCCTAAAAAATAACAAAAATCGGTTAACAAATGCAAAGTCTATGTTAAATTTTAGAAACATACCTGGATTTCCTTCTCTTTCTCGGCTAGGTTGAGTTGGTCGAGACTATTTTTATCGTTTGGTTTAAAATTCGGCAGACGATCAACGACGATAGCTTGAAATAGACTTTCTAAAAATCGAGGAACTATACCAGGTTCATCTTCAGTTCCCATCAAAGAATACGTTTTACCAGAACCGGATGCGCCGTACGTCAAAATTGTAAAATTGTGACCGTCCACAAACCGCGCGAGGTTTTCTTTAATTACCCGTTCAAATATTTCTTCTTGCGAATTATTTGAATCGCTAAAAATATGGGAGAAATTGTAATGTTTTTGGACGACCCAATTTTTCCCACCGTATACTTTACGACTGCCCGGTTGCGTGATAATAAACGACTTGTCAGATTTGACTTCATAACAATCGAGATTCTTAGCAGACTTCTTTTTCAACGGTTTTATCCTTAGATAAACTTTCAGATGTTTGTCGGAGTCAAGAGAGTTGTCGAATAATTTACAGAGATTTGTCCCGTACGTTGGATGCGGTCTCATCCATGGGTTAGTTATACTAGGGTCCCGCGGCACAAGAAAAGAGCCCACATCACGACACATAGCACCGACACCATTATGACCTGGGATAAAAGTCGAATTAGTAAAGCTCATCGCTGCATCTGTAAAAATTTAAAGAGAGAATTATTATGATGGACTTAAATAAAACGCCTTTTTATAAATAATGTCAAAATGTTTGTATCGAAGAGCAATGGTCTAATAATTCGAATGAATGAAAATAAATTACATTTTGTGACAATCACACTATAAGAAATAGAGCGATAAAGAATACTACTGTACCTGTCAAATTTTTTTCGTATGTAAACAACTATTCTCCAATAGTGAAATATAATCGAATATTCCAGGAGTAAAACAACTAAGACAACTAGCTAAACGCATTTGACTTCACAATTCAACCGCCGAGCGTTAGCGAGGTTCTAACACTATCTTTAACGGCCATATTTTTTTTCTTATATGCGATAAACCCGAATGAATAGGATTGCAAATGCTCATGAAATATAATAAAAACACTTTTAAATTTATGTGTTTTTTAATAACTTTGAGTTTTAATACGAATTCCAATTTTTAACCCTTTTAACACTTTAAACGTTATAGTCACTCTGAGATGACAACTGTCAATTCACCGCACATGCCAGCGACACGGTAAAATATATTTGGATAGGAATGTGTGCATTAGATTTAGGGGAATATGTAGAACACATAAATTTTATTAGTAAATTCGAGTTTGCATTGCATTGGCAAATTTATTCGCATTCTGAATGTAATTGTGTAATTTTTTCTATATATTTATTAGAAATAAATTATTTTTCTCGGTTGTTAATAACAAATACAACGTCTTTTTTTAATCTTTGATTGATCTTAAGCATTCTGCAAGTGTGATGTGCATTGTCTTTGTGTAATATTATGGTTATTACTTTTATATTTTGTTTATTTACTTAAAAGTGTGCGAGTGGATTGCATGTTACTCTTCGTCTGAGTTTCCCATAGCATAAACACATTTATAATTGTACATATTAAATCAAATTATCATTTTTCGCTGTTAGTAGTTACAGCGCCGGCATAACGCTCGCATTGTAGCTCTTTAGCGAGTTCCCGGCGCTCTAGTGGTTAATAGCTTTTGGAAAAAAGTAATAATAGAACTAAAACAAAATGAAACATGTTTTTTTTTAAACATTTGAAAAAGTATAATAAGAAACATAAGTAAAGATAAAGTGTTATATGCAAATAAAAGCATAAGAAAATCAAATAATGAAAAAGCAGAGGAGATATAAAATGACATAAAGCCAACTTAGTAGGCAACATTGATGAACTAGACACGACTCAATTGTTATTAAATGGAAAACAAGGGGTCTGAGTTAATGACAATGATAAGAAAAGGGCATTGGCGCTCTGAGAGTATCTGGGGTCTGTGTGGAGAACATTAATTATCGTCTTTGTATGTCTGGTGTACTTAAAAAACGCATTACGAATAAGTACTCATATTTATAAAATATTATTTATTGTTTAAAATTATTTTAATTTTTCCCTTTTGGCGCCCCGTGTGCGTAACCTAATCTTGCCATATGGAGGGCGCGCCTGGAAAGGGGTTTCATTGTATTTATTTCTGTCTAATTTGGTAAATGGTGAAAAATAAGATTTATATTTAAATATGTATTTATTGTAGGCGATCCGATGATAGCGGCGTGTGATAATATGCAGAAATCTCGATTTTTAGAATGCATGTTTATTTTCGAATATAAATAGAGCGAGGGGCGGAGAGTTCATTGTCTCGGGCGACTGGCCGTCGGCGCGCGGCTTAGGGCCAAGTGGGTGCGTGCTCTGCCGAGTCGCTCCCTGCGCTGGGCGGCCATGGCGCACCAGCTGGCGCCCTCCGTCAACTGCTCGCTGGATGACATCGACCTGAACGCGCTCAAGGTTCCCTTTTGCCTTTGCCTATGGATTTGCGTTTACGTCTGCGTTTGCGTTTACCCTCCGCCCAACACGAATGCCATCCGAATGAATTGTCATAATATAATCTGACTGGTTGCCGAGTACCCTCAATATTCGTCTCATGATTTGTCCGATTTTTATCAACCTCATACGCCACGATTTTGGCCGAATACAATCCGTAATTACACAAATTCAATACCACAGTTTCGATAGTCGATTGCATATGAACGCGGATTAATTCTTGATTTTTTATTGTCTCAGATTTATATTAAATTCACACCAGACAGGAAATAATAGATTACGTCCGAAAAATTATGGACGTGTAACTGCACAATTTTATCATCATTTATTGACGCATGAATATTTTCGTACGAATAATACCCCTTTGAGTAACGTGGGCGTCTTCATTATTATTATTTATAATCATAATTGAGCCGACAGGATCGGATACAAAGGATCTTACCAAATATTGAGTCATCGTTTGCCCCATGGCCAAAATGATTCAGTCGATGTTTCTCATTGTTATCGATATGATTGTTATATATGTTGACCGTTCTTGTGATTTAATGAAAAGCGATTATTTCAATATTATCTGGCACTTTTTTATTGCCATACAATGAATCATAATGAATTTGTCGAAGCGGATGAAATGTAAATAGTGTAGAAGATATCGTAAATCTCGTTTAAACAAGATAAGGACATTATTGATATGCATTTTATTCATGAAGTGTTTAAATACAAATTGAATGATTCATTTATGTTTTCAGGATCCCGCTGGAATATTTGAATTGATCGAAGTCGTCGGAAATGGAACGTACGGACAAGTATACAAGGTGAGCTTTCCATTAATATCTGAAACGTTGCAAAGTGGAGCTGGAGATATTAAAAAATAAACATGTAACGATTTACACTTTAATTGGCTGTTAATTATAATGGCTAATGATAATAAAGGAATTGTCGGTAAAGACGGAGATTCTTTGCACATTACTCATAGTAAAGGTTAACAATAGTCACAAGTTCACAGATAAATTTCTCATAAACGAATGAATTATTTTTATCTCCAACGATTTGTTTATGACATTGCGTTCAATTTATATTAGATTTATTTTTAACTATATATTTTAATCGCAGGGGCGGCACACGAAAACCGGACAGCTAGCAGCTATAAAGGTGATGGATGTCACTGAGGAGGAAGAAGAGGAGATTAAACTTGAAATTAATGTGTTAAAAAAATATTCAAACCACCGTAATATCGCTACGTATTATGGAGCATTCATCAAGAAAAGTCCTCCCGGAAAAGACGATCAGCTATGGCTTGTAATGGAATATTGTGGAGCCGGTTAGTTTATATTTTATATGTCAACATTTTTTATTATTACGTTTCGTATGGTTCATTTATGAAATTTGATTTAGACCCCCCGGGGGTCTATGAAAGTTTAAATTTTTTTTTTCATTATTTGATATTCTACTAAAAATTGCCCCATGTGCGTCACTGCTGTATAAGGATGATAAATAGGATAAAGAATCTAAGGGGGTCTATGAAGAAAATATATTTAAAAGTGGGAAAAAGGTTGGGAACTCCGAATTTATGTTTCGTAATTGTGATTTTTAAGAATTATGAAGACCTGCATAGCCATTAACCGTCATGATTTTGATTGCTGCTTATCAGCTCTTATCAGTTTTTATTAGAGCACATTGTGTCAATTTCTCTATAGATATCATTGTATTTTATAATCTATTGTTTTCATTACACATTCAATATCCTCTTTTTAAAGATTAATGCTCTCATGCTGATAAATGTTTTTTTTTTTTAAGGTTCTGTGACGGACTTGGTAAAGTCCACCAAAGGACAGTCACTGAAAGAAGAATGGATTGCTTATATTTGCAGGGAGATTTTGCGCGGGCTAAGTTACTTGCATTCAAATAAAGTTATTCATAGGGATATCAAGGGACAGAATGTTTTGCTCACTGATAATGCCGAAGTTAAACTGGGTAACTTCCAAAATTGCATTTTTTATTTGTAAACAAACTCTGAAAAAAATCCCATTAAATAAACATTTATTTTACAGTCGATTTTGGAGTATCTGCTCAGTTAGATAGAACAATCGGTAGACGTAACACATTTATCGGGACTCCTTATTGGATGGCTCCGGAAGTAATTGCGTGCGATGAAAATGCAGACGCTACTTACGATAATCGCAGCGATCTGTGGTCTCTCGGAATCACAGCCTTGGAAATGGCCGAGAGTCAACCTCCGCTTTGCGATTTGCATCCCATGCGAGCCCTGTTTCTCATACCCAGAAATCCTCCGCCACGATTGAAATCGAAAAAATGGGCCAAGAAGTTTCAACAATTTATTGAAACAGTTTTAGTGAAGGACTACCATCAGCGGCCATACACCGAAACGTTACTAAAACATCCATTCATAAGGTATTTTTTTAAATTCATGACCACCGAATTGGATGTATAATATAATTGGCAATTTGTTACAGAGAACAACCGACTGAACGACAGGTCAGAATTCAATTGAAAGATCATATCGATAGATGCAAAAAGAGGAAGCAGGAAAATTCCGTCAGAGATGACTATAGGTGAATCATAGTTAATTTAGAACGAGTTAGTCAATTATTTCATAGAACAGAAGATTAAATTCGCTTTTTTTTTTTAAAGATACTCTTGCTCCGAAGGAGAGGAAGAAGAGACAGCTGTCGCAGGTGAACCGTCTTCTATTATACACCAGGGTGCTCAAGGGGGCGACACACTCCGTAGAAACTTCCAGCAGATTCAGGAAGGACGTGCCGCAGAGCAAGCGGCTGCCGCAGCTGCCGCCGCCGCTGCTGCTGCCGCTCCAGCGTTGCCGGCTCCGAATCCGCCTCCTAAACATCATCGCAAACACGACCGAGATGATATTCCAGGTTAATATGACTATGAATAACACTAGATTATTCTCAAACTGTCTTCTACAGTGAAATTCAATACAAAAATGATTTAAAACTTGGAAAACCATTGGGACGACCGCCTCCCCCCATCTGGGCCAGCAGACCAACATCACACTCCTTAGGGATAGTCTAAAAGAGCTATCGGGTGTGGCTTTGCTTCCATCCGAACGAGTTTCCTCATTGCCGCTACGACCTAGGAATAGAAGGACGGGGCAAGATGTAGGGAGTGGTAGTTGTCCCAGCATTTGCCTTTGGATGGCTATGCAGCCGGGTCAACCTAACCCGGGATAGTCTCATCTTTACATCGATTTCTGATGACAGAGACACCAAGAAGTGTGTTTTACTGGGTCTTAAAGTGGCGAAGTGGTTTGTGTATACAAGCCTCTTCTGTGTATACATACTCTCTCTCGATAATCCGGGAGGTGACCCTTTAGTGACATCAACTGATTCAGTCCAAAACTTTCTAACTAAAATAATGCACCCCTGAATAAATATTTGGTCTCTAACGGATTTCTCACCATGGAACCAGTATGCCCTGGGAAGGAAAACCCTAAACTGTTGACCGATAAATGGTCTAGTCTCGATACTTTCCCTCCTATTCCTTCTTTCTAGGAGACCTTCTCTTTGAGGAGGTCTTTCCCACGATGGAAGGATTGCTATTATGCGACAAGGTTAATAATCACTTGCAACTTGTTACTAGTGACTCGTTATAAGCAGATAACGCTAAGAGAGGATGAGAACAAATACCGAGGCAAACCTCCTCCTACTTGCCTTGACACAGTCGGGAGGGTAAAATGGCCAAGAGAGGGAAAACTCTTGCTGCATACCAAAACGGCTTAGGTCCGCGTTATGGACACAAAAGGGGAGCCCTCGCAACACGTGTGAGACTCTTTTGCCCTCGACTACCATTTGAAAGTCTGGTAACGCCCATACACTCAGAGTGGGACTGTCTCGTGGCTGACAAATGATAATGATGATATATTATGATATTAATTTGTTTTTTTATTCAGAAGCCGGTCCTCCAGCTCGCCCTGCAGTGCCACAGAGACTGATCGTTGTACCGGATCCGCCGCAAATAAACCGTTACAGGTCAATAAAATATATCTATATTTTAGTTAAAATTATATATTAAAACTTAATTAATTTTTAAATATTTTGCAGACCGTTGCCTCCGACTCCTAGATCGTCGGGTTCGTCCAACAGCTCGGGCAATGGGCCTTCGAGCAACGGCGGCGGGGGCAGTCCTCTCAGTTCGAACGGTCCCGGTAATGTGCCTCCGCCACAGCCCCAGAGAAATTCCCAACACATTTTTAAACCGATGGTGAGTTTTGTACATTTCTATGATATTTGAATAGGATACGAAATAAATTTCAAAGCTTTCCGGTACCGTTGTGCTATCACAATATAAAGTATTATTAGTACATACCTGTTATATCTGATTTGCAAAGGAGACAAACGAACTTTACTAACACCGATTTATTTGACGGAATATTCTGTGTGAATATTTTGTTTGTTATTTGCTGCTGGTAGATTAGAATATGTTTTTTTTTCTTTTTCATGAGATCGAATGTACCAATTTCGGTTAACGTCACATTTTAATGGCTTATAACTTATTTTCATTGCTTTTTATAATTTTTTTTCATACGATGCTGCACTATCTGTCATGATGGCTTTCTGTGTGATACCTAATATAAATACGTAAACAATCATGCACTTTGGAAAATTTCCAAAATTATCAGGTTCCTGCAAGGAGACCAGAGGTATGTTTTTTTCTTTGTTATTTATGTAAATACATATTGGGTTGTTAGAAATGTCGCGTTCAGTTTTTGTCATATGACTCAGTTATTAGAACTCGTTTGAGAAGTTTTTCCGAAAGTCCTATGAACTATATCATTGTTCAATATCATTTGAGTGCTGATTGGATTTTTTGATCAACCCAGTATTCGATTTGGAATGCAATGCTTACTACTTACATTGATCTGTTATGATGCACGGAATGTAATAAGACGATGTTATATTTGATTTGATTTTGTAGGATTTGGACATGATAGCAGCCCAACTTAATGAATTAGGAGTAGTTTCCGGTCCCGAGGCACCTCCAAGGGGAGTTGCGAGAGGAGGCGGTACGCGCTTAACTGCGCCAGCGCCTACTACAGCTCCTCCCCCTCTTCCTCCGCCGTCGCATCATTCTCAAACAGCCAACGGTCACAGTCATCCACAAGGTAATATATTATTATTATTTTTATTATTTAAGTGACCTTCTAACCCTGAGGGCGGGTCTTTGCTACCTGAAGGACACTACTGCGTCTACTGACTAAATTCACAATGATTTGCATCATCGATTCTTGGTGAAATTTTAGATGTTTTAGAGGATTTCTTCCTTCCTCTTTCTCGCATTCTTTGTATAAAATTAAAGAATTGATAATTGAGGTTTCAAGCCCCCAAAAAAAGTTTCCTTGACTTTTAAAACATTTTTATAATAATTTTAGCAAAAATGTCCATTCCTAGTGGACACCTGCCAGTAAAAATCTCATGTCCAGTACCAGTGGACATTGGACTGCAAAGGGTTAATAAAAAATAACAGTGTCATAGCTTGTAGGAAATAATTTATTATGATTGTTTAGTCAACGGTGATACTTAATGGTTAACCGCACAAGGATATCTCGTATTGAAACTGGGCAGAGAGTGAATGTTAGTTTAACAACTCGTCTTAAATAATCTCTATCGAACTATATACTTGGATGGAGTTGTCAGACAATCAATAAATTAATAAGACACAAGATAATGTAAAATTTAATCGAATATTTTTCATTTCTAAAGTTCCACCGCCGATTGAACGCAACATTTTGGATCCAATAGAAGATTCGGATACCGATTCAGAGCCCGAAGAAAATAATGGAAGAGAGCGTAACGATGGTACTCTATTGGCCAGCGATCCGCCCAAACCACTGTATGTACTCAAATATTTATTTTAACAAACCATATATAACTAATACTATACCGCTACTAATATTTATTCTTTTCCTTTTATCCTATCAAATATTATTTATTATTACTTTTATCTGAACAAATTATTTCAATATTTATTTTATATTCTTTTGTTTATCTATTCCCCCTTATTTGTTTTTGCTTGGTTTTTCCTATCAGTCCTGAGTTTTGTTACAGGCCAGGGCTTGGATCATTGGCGGAGGACACGCCCGGCGGTTCCGGTGTTACATTGAGTAGCACCGGCGGCACCGGCGGAGCTCCCAATCGCCCGTTACCTCCTACGCCCGACGACGATGATACCCACGGAACGCACGGCGACCGGACTCTCGTTATGAAAAGGGTATGCCATTTTTTGACAGTAGCGTTGATCTGTTCTAATCTATATGTTTCTAGTTTTTCTCGGACAGTTTATTTTGTAACATTAAAAATGTTTAGCTGGGTGTAATAACCATAATATTTGTTTTAATAATAATTTACTGGTTCATTCCCAAAAAAATGCGAAAAGAAAGATTTCAGGTGGTGGAATATAAGATTTCAAATTGTAATATAAATCTTATATCGACACTTCTATATCGGCAATGTATATTACTATTGCACTATTCTAATATCATGTGTTTTTTTTTTTTATTCAATTTAGAATTTTTTTATTTAGTGTGTATATAATTTTATATTTTTGTAAAATATCATTTTCATCCGTTCAGGGATTTTTTTAATATTAGATCATACATGCGCTTTAATTTCATTTTTTTTTTAATTTAAAAGAAAAGCCATTATGCAATTTTATTTTCTTGGTGGTAATAGTTTTGTTCACACAATTTCTTTTTATCAATATTGCATCCGAAGCCGTTACAATATCGAAAGGAATTTGTGATATATTATTTAATTGAATTTTTATTAGCACATTGCATGTGCGCTTGATTGTGTATGTTTATTTCATGTTTTTTTTTTCACCATCCGCTGTTATTTTTTTCAAATTGGCACTCTACACTCGCACCATCTTCTAGAAATGTCAACAGGAAAATACTCCCGAAGACAGTCGCCGCTCCGAAGTAGAAGATGCTAATTTGCTAAAGGACTGGGACATAGATAAATTTTTCCCCAACTCTTCTCTATCCGACAAAAATAAAAAGAAGAGCGAACAGGTCGACGTTAAGAAAATTCAACGCCAATCCCGTGGCGATCTGGAGGACATAAAGAACAAATATAAAGACAATGTCACCCAATCGTCGCGAAACAAGACTCCCGTCGTCAAACCAGAGACCAAAGGTCAAATAGATAAATTTGCTTTTATGTTCAATAATAATAAAAAGCCAGAGTCTGAGTCGCGGGTGCAGAACGCCTTCTTCAGAGGTTTCAGACGCGAAAATTCAGATTTATTCCCACTTTCTGGCACACGTCACTCTGCTATTTATATACCGAAGAATGAGCCGCAACAAATTCAAGCGAACCCGCTCAGGTCTAGCGCAATATTCAATAACAACCGGAAGCCCGCAAAGGGGGAGCCGATTTTAACGGAATTCATAAAAATGAACGACAGCCTAAAGATGTCGAATCAAGGAGAAATTAAAAAGATACAGAAAAAGGATAAAACCGCATCCAAAGTGGAGGACACCACGATCAACTCGCTCAAAAACATAGGAGTATTGAGCGATTTGACCGCCCCCAAGGACGTAGTACGCGAACTCGATACCTTCTACCCGGAAGATGGCCTCGGATATACGCCGGCTGATTATTGTAAGAACAATCAGCCGACGCCCAGCGGAATAATTGGTGATTTCTTGATGCGTCCACGGAGAGAGAAGACTGAATCGAATATTGTCTATCGCTCCTCATTGATATCTACTCGTGACCCGCTTTCACAGGTAACCCATCGACAAGGAACCTGATTTTATTTTGACCATTTATAATCCAACCTGTAACTTTATATGCTTTTGCTTTATATTTATATTATTTCATTTATTTATTATCATCATACGCTTTTCATGCAAGTTTAGTCGTGGGTTGGTTATGACTGCTTTTTAAATTCAGCTTTGTCAATCTAAGACTAACAGATCGATTTTAAAAAAACATTGACAGACGCCTTGCGAGTTGACGTAACTCTTTTGCCGTTTTTATTTGACAGTGTGATAAAATTAGTAGCAACAGGCAACTCCCATCTTATTTTAAACGGCCTTTCGTCGTTTATTAAACAATATTATTGAATCAGTGGCGGATCTACCCTTAACACTACACATAAGGCCCCAAAAATTCAGGGGGCCCCGAGCGGTCATATTTCGAACCATATGCACTGACTGTTCTGCAGACCGTGTTGTACAAATCACAGTCAATTTGATTTATTTGGTTTAACGCAAAAGATTTGGGAGTAATACCAATACACTTTCAAGAACAACGGTTCTTTTTTGTCTGTGAATAATAACTCGCATCTTCAACAAATGTTATTTCATATTGAATTGCGCTCCTTATTCCGCAACGGAATGCATGTCAAGTTTTGGGAGCCATTGCATCTGGCCCGTAGCTACCTTGGGAAAACGATGCAAGGCTTCGGGGTCCTCAATATTTAGGGGGCCCCTATTTACAAGTATTCAGAGGCCCCATTAGGGGGGCCTCCCTCGGGGGCCTCTGATTTTTTCTATAAAAAAATGTAACATCGGGATAAACTAATAAAAAAGAGTAGAAGCAAAACAAAATAAGGAGTTAAATTTTGTTTTTCTTTCTGTCTTTTTAAATTAAGTGATGTGAAAATAAACCGTTTATTTTATAGTGGCCTGCTTAATGGACAATATTGCAAATTTTCTTTGTATTATTTTTATTAAATTACATAAAACGTGCACACAGAGTGCACGTTATAGGGTATAGGGGCAGTTAAAATGCTTAGAGGGGGGGGCCTCAAAATTAAATTGCGCCTGGGGCCTCCGTGCTTAATCCGCTACTGTACTGAATAAATGTATTGTAAGCTGGGAGTCGCCTGTACGATTGGTGATGCATTCTAAAATTATTTAGTCGGGTTATTTTTGCTAGATTTGTATTTGAATTATGTTTTATTTGCAAAGTAATCTATTCATACTAAACTCTATCGTAGTGTTGAGATTAACTATTCAGTAGTAAATATTATTTAACAGATGAAAATATAAAAAGTTCAAAATTAGCATACAACTAATTATTGCAAAGATGTTGCGAGCGTTCGATATGTGAATCACCATTTTTTTTATTAAGTTTAAAATTATTTTTATTTAACATTATTATTTGCATACTAATTTTGCTTTTTCATAATTCTTCATTATCCCTTCCCTTTTAATGGACTTATTTTTGAAAGCTTTGAAAACGGAATAAATTGAATAGACTCGACTCGTTTGTGATGACCAGATGAGATTTGACAGTATTGAAAAGAGACGTGCATGAGGGAGTATCGGCATGATTACGATAATTTTCAGCATGTAAAAAGCATGGAAATCTTGGAACACGAGACGGAATCGAGCTGCCTGCTACGTCGCGAAGTATTTGGCATCCGTTTTCGCGAGGAAAAGTGTGCAAAATATCTTGGGATCGTATTCTTTCTTCGCTACTGTTTCTGAAAAAAAAGATCTATATAGATAAAGAGTGCCATGTATATATAAAGATTTATATTGTGTTTAACAAAACTAACAAGTGTCTTACGATGTTTTTGTTTTTGCAAATGTTACAGCTAATACGTGTTTTTTTCTTACCACCACCAAGGAATGCTTTCTGCGCAAACTTTTGTGACATTTTACTAATAAATCACTCACCATCGTTTTATTAGTTTATGTATTAAAAGCTAATGAATCACTGCAATCATATATTTTATATTCTAGGTTTTATAAAAAATTTAAATTTGCACATATAACAACTCCTTCATTTGTATTTTGTTGTATTTATTTTTTCAACTGCATATGGTCAGATTATAATCACAGAAATCAATTGTTTTCCCCGATGTATTTTATTTTAGTTAGTTTTGTGTTGAAATAATTTATATATATATATATGTAATTTAGTAAATTAGTCCATATTGTTTATTCGCTTCGAGGTGTTTATCAAATTTATTTTGTGAACGTCAGTTTGTTCGATAATTTTATTCAACAGTAAAACGAAACAAATACATATATTAATTTGCTGAAATGTTATCGAATATTGAGCGTCAATTGTGGATTGCATTTCAGGGCGGTAGAAGTGGTGGCACTGGAGAAGGAGCACGTACTAGTTCGGTATTACCCGATTTGCTTAGTCAAGCGGGTAGACCGGCTACACCGCCTCCGAGACACGATAAGCCAGTTACCGAAGAGGTTCGTAACGCATTATTTTTGTTTATTAACACATCGATTACATATTCATATACAATAATTAGAATTTAGGTAATGTAACAACAAGAAATCGAACACAAAATCGCTTTTCTTAGAATTAAATTTGATATATCCTCAAGATATATCAAAAAAGGATTAGCAATATAACAATTATCAGATATAAAAAATGGCTGATTACTGATTTCCTATCATCTAGTTATATTTATCTATAGTTTTATTCATATAACATTAAACAATGATAACATTTAGGTTAGAAATATATATATATATATAGGATACCAACAGGGTAGAGGATACATGTCCAATGCCAGCAATGGCTAAGAGAGGTAAACTCTTTACAAAAAAACGTATACCAAGGCGGCTTGGGTCCCCATGGAATGGATACAAAAAGGGAGCCTTTCCTTCACGTGTGAGACTCAGGTTCCTTTGGCCTTGATTGCCATTCGAGAGTCTGGTAAGGCCTTTAGACTCAGCGAGTGAGTGTCTTGTGGCTGGCAAATGATGATGATATATGTATACACTAGCGTGTCATAAGTAAATAGACCTGGCATAATACAAACAATATATTATTAAAAAAAAAAACTTCAGTAATAATTCAGTCAATAGCCCTTTCTGGTCCAGAAGTGGCTTAATCCCTCCAGTGAACTAGGAACTGAATTAGGAAATATTAATTCTTGGCACACCTAAGCTTCCGGTGCCTGTGTGCGCCGCACAATCTGACCATATGGACAACACACCCCCGAGTTTCAGATTTCCTCAGAAAAAAATATGTGTTTCTATAAGTCTTCAGTTATAGTTTATAAAGGTTGGGCCCAATTGTGTTAGCATTGTTTCTGAAATTTCGGCAATAGAGGTTTTCTTTTTGCAACTGTCGTGAAGCATAACACTATGGAGATGCCTTTGAACTGTTTTTTGGAAGAGATTCGTCATCTGTGCGACCCTTTCTACAATTTTTTTGTGTCACCAACCACTGTTTCTACCACTAATTTTTTTTTCCATCGATCTTTGAGAAACAAACGTTTTTACAATTCTTTTGAATTGGACAATCATCCTATTTACACTCATTGGAGTCAGCGGAGTTGTCCATCTCAAGCGATCCTGGTATCCGGGACCTTTCAGAAGTGCAACTGATTATTAATTGTTACTGAAGAAGGGTCCTGGCTATCTAAAACAATCGTTCCAAGGCCTGCTTTGTTAGAGTTGGATCCACCAGACACAACTAAAGTTATAGACCTATTTTTTTTTCTCGTCTATTTACTTCTGACACACTTAGGAGATTTATAAAAGCAGATGGATTCGAAATACAATGCATATATGGTAATAATATGTAATATGCTATGAAATTATTATTTTTATCGATTCAATATGTATTATTATTAAAGAAATGTGAAAATATTCTTTATAAATTGCGTATCATAAGATAACTTTATAAATGGTGAGAATTCTCTAAAATAAAATTCAATGTGTAAAATTTACCGTCAATTTCTGTTCTAAAATAATCAAAAATCTCCAAAATAAATGATAAATAATAATATAATGTTTGATAATAAAAATATGCGGGATTTATATTTTTATCATCTAACCTCGTTTTGTTCCTTTAGCTATTCTGTCTTTAAACGCAGTCCATTTTTCCAATTTTCCTCGGGCGCAAAACACGTGAAATTTTTGCGACAGCCGATCATAAATAACTGCATCCAATATGACTAGCAATGTCAAGATACGTCGAACCCAATATATTTGAATTATACACCCTTTTAAACACCGTTCACATTTCTTTAATAATATTTGTATTATTTATACTTATTTACGTACATGTAAGGGCGTCGACGTCTCAGTCGAAATAACATTGAATACCCTTTTATTTGTACCTGAACGAGTATATAATATGTGCGTGTTTATGATGGAATTGGGTGTTTTGTACATTCCTCATTTCACATTGTACGTCTTTCTCTCTGGCACTCCGCCCTCCTGCCACAATATACCCACGAGCGGCCAAGTCGTCCCAGGAGTTGCACCCACCGCATTATCCATGTAAGTACGATCCCACAATGCAACTGCAAGCGGTCTTGATTGGTGTTAGATTATAACTTTTTTCAGTCTTGGCTCTATTTGTTATACATTTGACGCGTGTTCGACCAAACGCATTCTTAAAAACATCAGTAGATCGTATAGCCGTTGAGATGAGTTTTAATTTCGTGTGGTCGATCATTGTCGTTAAATTTTAATTACTTTGTAGATTGCCTGCTTTCGATGGATATTAATTTTAATTTGCTAAATTACACTCTGTAGACGATAGTTACAAAACACGAAGATGTCGATGTATAATTAACAGATATATATATATACATAATCACAGTGCATTTTTGAAAAATAATGCTTTCAGATTGATTTCGTTGTTGTATTAGTGTTTTAATATTATTTTGTATCACACATAGGAAATAAATTATGTCAAAAATAAATGAGAACGGTATGTATGTATATTATATATAGTATGTTTATCAAATTACGTGATTAGCTAAAATTATGTTGTAGAATCATTAGTTTAAATGTAACTGGAGGGTCCAATGCGTAAACTAGGGGTTCCCAATATTTTTCTAACATAGCTTTTAACTAAATCATTTTCTTCATAGACCCCCTATACATTTTTTTCTATTATCTGCAGCGATGCACATACGGTGGCTTTGCACACATCCACCATAGAATATCAAAGTGTTTATTGCTTTAAAACGCAAATGCAAAACAGAAAGAAGATTTTCTTTGTGCATTGTCAGTTATCGGACATTCTTTTTTTAGAATCCTTGACATTTTTCCATCATTGATGGTTCACCATTAGAAGATGCACCAGTAATATTTGTTCATAAAAAATTGTCATCTACCTCTAATAGACCCCTGAAACACTAAAGACCCTTTTCAAACATCTATAGATCAAACACCCAGGGGGTCCACTTGGAAATAAAATGTAGTTATGGATATTATCACCGTTTCTTTGTAGATACAGTAGAACCTCGATTATC